>APFE031190193.1:0-32380 GCA_000404065.3 Pinus taeda | reverse complement strand
TACCAAATATTAATTTTAACATTAAATATCCCTACCCTTATTCACTCTATTTCACTCATACGTATGAGTGAGTTTAAAAACCTTTAAAACCAAAATTTATTCGTTTTATGACTTTGAATGCCCTTTCGCATCGGCAAATCGGGAGGGTATTTGTTTTATGACTTTTATTACAATGCGAAATCCCAATGCGATATCGCATCGGGGGATGGCTTATGGGACTTTAAAATATGTTGCGAATTCAAACTTGCGACCCGATATCGCATCGGAACAATTTTATTATATATTTATTTTTGTTTTAAATTTTAATTTAATAATAATTATATAATATATTAATTAAATTTAAAATTTAATTTTAAACTTAAATTTTATTTTGTTTTATTTATGACATAATTTTCTAAATTATAGCCACTTGGAAAATAAATGAAAAATAAACTGCAGCCACTTGAATGTTTAGATTTTTTGAGATTAGGATTTGATTTGGAAATTGGAGTAAATTTCTTAAATCTCGATAATTAATGATTTGGCCGCATAACTAAAAATGAAAAATGTTAGTAAAAACTCGCTACAGGTTAACATTTAAAATGAATGCATTATTGAACTAATTTATCTACAAAATGCAATATTGTACATTTTACACAATTTTAACCCAAGCTACATAAATAATCAGACTTTCAAAGAAGTGCCATTTTCAAACCAGTGGACCAAATGAGACCAAACAAGCGTCAATGTGAAGCTTATAAAAAAACGATTCTAACAAAGCAATCAAAACAAGAATCCAAAGAAAACTAAAAATTAACGAAAGCATAGGGTAATTAACTAAAATAAAAATCCAAAAAGGGCTTAGCCAAGATTTTTATAGAAAGGGTCCCCATTATTCGAAGTGGACGCATCAATAATGGGGGGGTGTTGTGTTTTTACCACAACACCTTGAGAATCTCGGTGATGAACAAGAAGATGAGTCCTCGTTGGGGCTGTAGGACAGGCAGGATGATTTTGAGAGCACGTGTTGAGGACAATGAAGTTATGGAAAGTAAGGCTGAGACTGACCTTACCTTTCTCAAGGGTATCACTCTTGATGACTATCCTTTTGAAAACCTTGAGGAAGGTGATCTCGTGAGCTCCTTGGAGAATGAAAATGGAGATTATTTCCGCATTGAAAAGGAGAAATGGGAGATTGTTGGGCTCCAATTTGATTGTGCTCCCATTTATAATACTGACAAGGAAGATGAGATTGAGATTGGTTTTTCCTTTATCTCAGACATTACTTGCGATGACATACACATCGATGCCTTTGGGAAAGAGAATTATTATTTTCCCTTGCATGAAAAAGGACAGTTGGAAGTGATTGATTTTCCTTTCAGCGAAAGCCCAATCTTTGATGCTTATAATGAGGAAGGAAATGAGGCTCCCACGTACCCACCTTATGACTATGTATTCAAATCACTTGAGCCTTTAGAGTGTGGGGAGGAAAATCCCATTGAATATGATACTTCGCCTCTGTCTTTCCTGCTTGTTCACCACCTTGAGTCCTCCTCAAGTAATTCTCTCATCTCTTTTGATATGACCTTGAATGACCATGCCCCTTTTGCCCTTTCTGAATATGGTATCAAGAATTGAATATACTTTATCCCCTTTGACCCAACCTCAATATTATGATCACTTTGCGACCTCCCCTCTCAAATGTGACCATCACATTGAGAGACCTATTTGTTGCACTACTTCTTTCTCTCACCCTTTGTTTCCCTCTTATCACAACCGTGTGATATCCTCAAAACATGATATTACAAACAATGATCGTGATAAGGAGTTCTCAGGAGAGATCATTCGTTCCACCATTTTGTACCTAGATGGAAAGCTCGGGACCTCTAGATTGACCAATTTTCTTTCTCTTAGGACTTCCCTTTACCTCGAATGGAGATCATATTTTCCCGCCTCCCACCCGCCTCATTCGCCATGTGATTATGTCCACATTCAATTTGGGGTTCCTACATGAGTAATCATACTGGCAGGCATATGTATAATGATGTGATAATATGTTGGTTGCACTGGCTTTATGATTACACTTAGTACTAGCCTTACTATATGGATGTTAGGGTAGCATGCATTGCCTGTTCATTTTCTCATTAGAAATAATGTCATATGGTATTTCTCATGGTAGATTAGTTGCACAAAGATTACAATCTACACATATTTATATTTATGTTGATTTTATGGCCTAACATATTAGCATGTGCAATCATGAGACATCGCGAAAGCATTCTACCCCGAGTTTTTCCATCTACTATATGTGCAGGTGACAGGTCTACTGTAACGAAGAGATTGTTGAAGTTCTCGTGACCTCCCGTTCGAGTAGCTTCGCCCACTTCTTCGAGAGATCACATCCTAGTTGGAGCCAGATGTTACCCACCATTTTGTGGGTAATATCCCCAGGAAAAAAAAATTCTCCAAGATGGTCCTCCATCGGCAGCCAGTAGCCCCTTACAGACATCAGCTAGCTCATTGTGCCATTTCTCCACCACCTGAGCCAGCTATGTGATCCCTCGCCGACCTGCCACAATCATATGTTTGAAGGTGGACCTCCCGAATCTAAAGGTATGCCTTGTCATTTTGAAATTGAGTTTTGTAGTTTGCTTATCATGGACACTTTTGGGCATAAATTAATGGAGGGATTTGGCGGAAAGAATGGTCTAGGCCTATGCCTCTATCCTGTAGACCCCTTTTAGGAATTAACCTTGGATTCTAGTCCTGTGGGATCTCTTTTACTGACCATTTGGTTTCAAGGATGGTATTTCACGAGAAACCCCGATTTTGGTTGTGTGGTCCCACTCCCTTATCCGCTTATATTACCCTCTTTCCACTCATTATTACCCCATCCATCATTTCTCCCACCTGGGTCCACATAGGGTCAGCTCGCCCCTTCCCCTTGCCGACACCTTGAGTCATGGCTTGGAATGAACCCCGGAGGTTGATGCAGCTAAAAAGAAATTTAAAAGCATATATGGCCACATTCAACAGGAAAAGTACCACAAAATGCAAAAGATGGTCGGGACAAAAACATTTAGCATGTGGGAAAAAGCCAATACATGAGCTCTACCCCATCATCATGGCCATCACCCTGGTTCCAATAGGTTTTATGAGCCATCCTCATCATATAGGAACCCAAGATTGTCCCAACCCCTGGTGGGTGATGAACTACCCCACCTTGACGGGGGGGATTTATTGTTATATCTTATACATCATGCTCTAACCCCTTGAGCCCCAGGCAGTTAATCAGAGAAAATCATAAAAAGGCATATAAAGAAGAGTGGA
This sequence comes from Pinus taeda, assembly GCA_000404065.3. Taxonomy (NCBI): domain Eukaryota; kingdom Viridiplantae; phylum Streptophyta; class Pinopsida; order Pinales; family Pinaceae; genus Pinus; species Pinus taeda. Next base: position 29,071 of record APFE031190193.1, on the reverse strand, counting down.
AAATTCAAGGTCGGGGCACCTCATGTATCACGATTACTCCCTCCTACACATTATAAACCCAAGCGTGGGATTCCCTCTTATTAGCTACCCTTGTACCCCAACATGTGACCCAGCGCTGCCCCTTCTCATTCCCTACTTCATTCACCTATCTACCACATGCAACCACCTTTTGATAGATGTACCTTGACTATATTATCCCCTTTAGAAGCAAAAACCACCTAATAGGGCACTTGGTTAACCCCATTAGGAGTTTAGGAGACATTGGCACATCCCAAAGCCCATTATAGAAGGGCAGTCCCCACCTGTGGTCCATGATTAGGTAAGCTCATTTACTCGATTTCTCTAATGACTTGTTGTACTAGAAGCTTAGGGGATGCATTAGATCTTATGGAAGATTACAGATGGTTTCCATTTGGGGTTTTGTCTCCCTATATAGGGTCCTAATCCTCCAGAGGGCTACAGTGACCCATATAGGGTGTGCGTTGAGAGCCATGGGCCTCCACAGCAACAGATTGCACTTCATGGATCCCCACAGCCATTTAGATATTGCTTGTGGTTCACTTATTGGACGAGGAGGATGCACTTGATCCATCATGCCCAGCTGACCCCAAATCCACACCATACACTTGGCAGATGACCCAGGACCTGTATGATGATGTGGCACCACCTACACTATCATCTTGGCCCATGAGGGCAATCTACAGATATCTTCGATTTGTTTGGAGACCCATGAGGACACTTGTGTGCCCCCACATGGCATTTGAGCACCACAAGTCATTACAAGGGGTCAGAACCTTATCCACTGCTTTTGAGGGTCTTATTCTTCATTGTAGCAACCATGGACCTCATTAGGCCTCTTAGAGGGCCCTACAACATGCATAGATTATTATTTGACCACTTGAGAGGCTTACTTTTTCATTTGTGAGCTAGTTTGGTGGGTTTGTCACCAAAAGGTTGTATTATTAGCACATTATTTTATTTTTGGGGCTTATGTAGGCCAAGGAGGCTAATTCGAACTCCTTAGATGTGTATGAATACAAGTGTGTTGAGATCATTTCTCATCGTCACTTTGGATTGGATCTCTCTCTTCTTTAGATAATTTCACACTTTTTGCCGAAGGATGAGTTGGAGCATTTATGGATGAATTTTAATGTATTGTTATTGGTCTATCTTCTCTTGGAGCTTCTTTATTGTCATTTGTGAATGGTTGGATATACTCTACTGCATGTAAGTATGAAATTTTGATGTTATTCTTGTTACTTTTGTCATACATGCTGGATTGAGATTTTCGTTGTCTTAGGGTTAATTGTTGCATGCAAATTAATGTTTAATATTGTGGAATTGTCTCTATTATAACGTTCTCTCCATATTATGGGCCATGTGGTGTGAGTAAAATCTCCTAGGGGTAAAATTTGACCTTGACAAGCCATTCCTCTTGTGCATTTGAAATATAAAAGCTACAAGATTGCTCTCACTTGACCTAGAAGGTTTGTGAAGTAATTTTGAGGCCTCCTTGACTAGGAACCAAGACATATTACACACGATCAACATAGACTCCATTCTCCCAAGCATTAAGGCATTGATCTACCAAGGGTGGTCACCAAAACTCCCATTCTTTCACCTCCTCTCAAGTCTAGCCACATTGGGATGTCTAGGGCATCAATTTACCGCCAAGCTAGCCACTAAAAAATTTTGATCTCCTAGGGTCTTCTACGCTGCCCCTCCTCCACATTTGAAGACATTCCGACGGTGGAAGTGGGAGAAAAGCCAAACCCTAGCTTCGGGACCAAATCTTGCCTTGCCATCCCCAAAGCTAGCACTTCCCAAGGTCAAAGCAACATCATTAAGTGAAATACTTTCTTTGATCCTTCCCACTTTGTCTAGAGTAAGCAAATCATTGATTATTTCATACTTTCCTCATACCCCAAACTGGATCCACTTGACCCCATGTGGTCCCACTCCTTCAAAGAACCATTCGGGATACCAACTTTAACAAGGATTTAAAGTGTGGGAGACCCCTTTCAAAGCCTATTCTCATACACCTAACCCCTAAAATCCTCTTCCTTTCCCTAGAAGCACATAGTACCTTGCTTAGAAAGCAAGCACGTTCCATCCTTCAAAACCTTCTCGGAAAGGGTTTGGATCACTCATATCCACTGATGTATCATTCATTTGTGACTCCATACATATCGAGTCTCCTCCCATTGGTGAAAGTCCATAAATAGAATAGAAGGGAGCCTTAGTTGAGGTGACAGTGGGCTAAGACTCCATTTGTTGCTCTTGACCTAGCATTTCCCCTATAGAGATTCCCCTTAGGTCCCCTACTAGCTTGAGCAGTAACAGGTCAAATCGTTAAAGTTTCGACATCATTTGAGCGGTAACAGGTCAAATCATTAAAGTTTCGACATCAACAAAACCTATTGCATACCTTCTCATCTCTCCAAGTTCTCTCTTGCAACCATTAACTTCTCTTCACCATCCACCAATCAAAACAAGCCATGTTCTTTCACAAGGACACCCATAGCAATTTTCTTGTTTCCCTATTTGTCAACAACAAAACATCTATATTATTAAAGACAACATCAAAGTGTCAGTTCTACTTCTATATCCAACTAACTTAAACTAGATTTTATGCAAACCAAGGGTAAGGTAGATATCGCAAAATAGCAACCACATACCTTTCATCTAAAGTTGCATACTTTTGTTAACTTCAACTTTGCAAACTTCTCCACCACTCAAGAAAACAAAATCAGAGGATTGATCCTCTACAAACTTGGTACTAGTCTTTCTGATTAGTAAAGTGCCATGACACACCCTAAATCAATATACCAGTTTATTGTGTTCGAAATGCTTCTTTATTGCTAGTCAAAAAAACATAGAATTCTCCTTCTCCTTTATATTCAATTATATTGGTGTTTTCCTTCCCAAATTGAACATGAGAAGAAGACCCTTGGTTGTATTTTTCATTCATGACTTTTTCCTAGAAATCTTGGCCTTATGCCCTATCTTACCACAATAAAATACGTTATACCTTTTCCAAGTTTTTGAGTATCCAAATCAGCACTATTGTTGCTATCTTCATGCCCAACCTAAGTCATAGGGTTCATCGAACTTCAAGGTTGAAGCTTGAAATTCGACGAACCCCAAAAAATTGAAAGTTTTTTGGGTTTGACAAAAGGCTCATTGAGGTTATATGTCACCCGCTACTTTTGCATGTTGTTGTGAGGTTGAACCGGAATCTTCTACGTCTCACTGTGGGTTCCATTCAAAATTTACGTGTTAACTTCTACAAACCCTGCTCTCGCCAACTAAACTAGTTGCAAACCTCGAGGCTTGGGCCTCATCTATGTATCGTGGCGTTGTTTGATTCGCTGCATCGAGTGATTAGCATCTCCAACACAGTATACTTCTGGCAATGGTTAATGTGTGAAGGTCACAACTTGTTGTTGGCCATGCTCACATTGTTACAATTCAGGTTGTCGCTCTATTCACCATGGTAATTTTGTCGTGATGCACAAGTCATCACTCACAAACAATTGTCCACAATAATTGGGCGTCAAATGATTCTCTATTTTTTTATCTTATAAATTATTCATTGTTTGCTAATATATTTTATATCACAAACCTTGGTACACGGTAGCTTATAGTTTTATATTTTTTTTATTTAATTTATTACTAATATATTAATCATATATTTAGAATATTAGTAAATTTTATTAAATATTAATAAAATTTTTTTTTTATATATTTTAAATTAATATAGAAGGTTTAATATTTTTAGTTATTTATATATTTATATTTATATATATAAATATATAAATATTAATATTTTATTATATTAATATATACATAGTAAGGTAATATATATTAAGTGTTTATCTATATATATATATATATCAATGTTGAGAACATCCACATCAGGGTAAAATCGGTAAGGGTCTGGAAAACCAAAAAAAAGTAAAAATCGGGAAAATATCAGTAAAAATTGGCAAACATCGGCAAAATCAAGATACCATCAAAATATCAGTAAAAATCGGCAAACATCAGCTAGGCCAAAAATTCGTGATTTCAAGATAAAATTGGGATGTTATCGAAATGTTCACAACACTAATATATATACTCGAACCTTATTTGAATCTTATCAAAATATTCGAATCAGAATCGAACGTCATCCTCGTCGAACCTGAACCATGTGACATAGTGCCCAACCTTATGCTTGCATATGCCCTTGAATTGCACTTTTAAGACCACCCCTAAATCCCAATTCACATTCCTGCTACCAAATTGCCTCCTCCACTTCTCATGCAAAAGTTTATTTTTCAAATGTCATATCAACATCTTAAGAGATTAAATTCAAGGTCTCAACAAAATTTTCATACAAAGACAATAGGCTTTTCAACATCATAATTACCATATCATCTTCAGGTTTTCTAACAATTGCTTTCAACTGATCCCTAATATCTTTGATTTTCAATAACTGACCTTGAAGAGAATCATATTCCCCCATCTTTATTGCAAACAACAAATTCTTTAAGATGCACCCACAATGGGGTAACAAGTTTTCGCGGGTCACCTATGAATTATGTCTACAAATAGAGATAAGATAGAAAGCCACCATCACAGAGGAAATGCAACATGATGGGGTAAGGCTGAACTCATCAATGTAAAGCAAGTTCAATTCGAAACCAGTACCAACACAATGGAAAACAATGCACGGGGTTTGCGACTACTATTGAGAGTTATCATTGAAGAAAATGGCTTACAGCCATGGTATAGGAAGTTGGGTTTTACTTATAGCCAAGATGGAAGTGAATGACTTTGTAACTCTCCACCTGTACTGTCACAACATCTTGAACTAACATTCTATAGACAAGGCAATCAAGCAGTAGGTCTCTGGTAGGAGAACCCTAAGAATCACCTATTCAAAAATTGCAAGCATGGATTATGCTACCACACTACTCATTTTTTAAACAAATGGCCTCAAGCAAGAACATAAGGATGCAAGGGTTGTCACTCCTAGAAGCCAAGGCAAAGGAAGACCAACAAAACCCCAGACTTGAAAGGAGAAGGTTGTAGCTCAACCTCATACATGTAGGTGGAAGTAGAAAACTCTGAGGGTTTCACCACCAAACACAAGGCTTCCACCATCAAGAAACACAAAATTTAGAAGACAAAATTCATAAAAAGAGAAGGGTCACCCACAGTCAAATGATCAACAAGGAGATGGAAAAGATAGTGCCAAACACTAGGGTCTCTCAAAGCAGGATCACCCAATATTCAATCACAATTGCTCTACATTGGCACACCAAGGAGATGATTTCCTGCAACATGGACAGGCAACCAAAATAGCAATCCTATTGCAAAGCACATCTTGGACATTCTTCAGTTATTAGAGGACAAATATGACTCCCTTCTAGATGCAATTCAGGGCCCCACGTGCCACATTAAAAGAAACCCAAAGCACCCCATCTTTCTTGAAGAGGAGTAAACTTAACCATTGGTTTTCCTAGTTCCCCTCTCAAGCTTTATGTTTAGATTTTCTAGCTCTTGTTATAGTAGAATTAGAACTATTTCTTTATGCTTAGTTTCATGGAGTAATGAGCCAGCCCAAGCCACCACCTCCTGGAAGACTGTTTATGATTTTAATTCAGACTACCCAAATTAGCTACTATTTAAGCCTTTTTGGTTAGAATCCGGAATGAGGTTGCCAAGAACAATTGGTCAACTCAAGTCTATATGTTAGAATCTAGAACAAGGTTGCCAAGAACAGTTGGATATGTTAGAATTTGGAACAAGGTTGCCAAGAACAGTTGGCCAATTCAACTGCGTATTTTGATTTGGTCACTACCTTAGTAGCTCTGAGAAAATATCAACTGTAAATTCTTATCCTCTTTTGAGCATATTTTGCTCCCCTTGTATCTTTTCTTTCTTGTGTAATAGACAGAATACTTTTTCAAAAATAAATCTCTTTTGAATCACCCAAATCGAACTTCCAATATAGAATTATGACCATTTTACATTTACTTCCCATTTTGGACCCTTCTATGGGGAATAATTCACAAGTCAACCTTGTATCACTTGTATCTCTTTTCCCCAAGTCAACCTTGTATCACTTATATCTCCTATATATCTACAACTTTGCTGAAATTTCAGCCTGTAATAACATGAAATGTCTTCTCTTGAATGTCGCTTATCTCACTGGTTTGGATTTGCCCAAAGGAAGTTATGGTCAGCTTACCACATCCTACTGTGTTTAGACTGTCTTATGAAAGCGAGCTTCTACCAACAACATCTCCGCAAATTTTGCTCTAACAGCCCTGAAATTTATATCTATAACACCTTTTGAAGTCTTCTTTCAGAAGTCACTGGTATCAAATCAACTGGACCTCGGAATCCTCATATTTGTGTGTTTTACATACAGAATATCTGCTATAATTTCACATTAATTGGTCTGAAATTTGGGCCAGTAATAGCCTCTGAATTATTCTTTCAGAATGAATCAAGTCCCACTTTATCACAACCTTGGAATCTTCAAAGTTCAGATATCTGTAATTTAGTGAGCCTTATAAATTTATAAATGTTTTGGGATGGGTCAAAACACCAACTTATATGAGCTGTACCTCCTATAACTTCATGCTTCTGCTGCTGAAATATTGACCAAAGATACCAAGAATTCCTTCTTTCCAAAAACGTTTTAGTCAATTTAGAGGTACCTAAAAAATGTTATGACTGCAACAGTGAGATGTACTCCTTGAATGTGCCCAATCGAGAATCGCTCATTCAGATACCAAATGTCATAAATCAAATACACAATCAAGTATGATATACCTACGTACACAATGTAAACCAAATATATACATGTTGAGCACAACTCTTATATGTCTTATTAATGATCACTTACATAATAATCTCTTGTACATTAGGAGAAGAAGTTGCACATAACCCCAATACATACATATACCATGACACTTCCTAGTTCTCTAGGAAAGCAAGTTTACACTCCATCGATAATATTACAGGTCAAATCAGTAAAGTCACATTAGTGTGATTGATATATTAAGTGATAAAAAAGCCACTGAAGCCTAGGTAGTTAGGGGAATTAGCAGCCTAACTCTGGATGTGATTAGTACCAAAAGATGTCCCAACAAGCCTAACTACATGCCAAATGAATAAAAAGGATATCAAACTCTTACAATTAACTCCAATAAATAAAAGTTTGTATTGCTTGATTTCATACATCTCCCGAAGCATGTGTATATCTAATGAAAACGAAAGTGGGGGTATATCGTTTTCAAACTTTTTACTGGTCTCAATCCTGGGACCTATGGGTTATGGGCCCACAAACTCAGCTCATCCTCGCTTCCGCTGCAAACTGAATAACCCTATGATCTACATGCAATGTCAATCCATCAAACATTTTCAATGCATCAACGCATCAAGCCATCAAAACATCAAGCCATGATTCACACACATAGAATTTACATAAAGCAGAAATCAAATTTCATTAATTAAGCCCACTATACTATTACATAGCATCTATTGGCGCCTTGGCTGGCCAGATATTCGTTCTAATGGCCGCCCTTCATATACACACAAGTTTACAATTTATATTAGAAAATTACAATATCATGGATTATTTCAAGATCCACAATCTTCTCCATAATGCTGTCAACATGATCCTCTCCACAAGGCTCTCAACGTGACCTTCTCCACAAAGCTCTCAACAAATTCCTAAGATTTCTCACAGATGTGATTTTTCAAGCTTTTAATCCTTTACAAAATAGATATTACCCTGCCTTTGGATAGTTGCACCTTTCAGAGCTCGTCCTTGCTAATTTTTTGGAGGATGGGTCAATGCCCTTGCATCAGACTCCCAAGGTACAAAAATTTATGACCACATGATCATATGCTTTTTGGTCTTCTTATAACAACTTCAAATTGTGAGCTGCAACAAGCCTCTGCAGTAACAAGTCTCTCTTCTTGCTACACAATACCTCACTAAACTTTCTCCTGAGATTGGCCTTTTAGCATCTTCCTTGTTCTCTTGTCTGGAACCCTACAAGCACTCCATGCTCTAAGCTGTTCCAAATCTTCGCACCTTCCTCTGTTGTCACCTGCACAGAGAAAACGAATCTCTTACCAGATCTTCAATCAACTTGTACCTTCTTTTGTTGCTTCTCCTCCACACTAAACGCAAGAATCTTCTACACTTTGATACCACTTGATGAAAACGAAACTGAGGGTATATTGTTTTCAAACTTTTTACTGATCTCAATCCTCGGACCTGTGGGTTATGGGCCCACAAACTTAGCTCATCCTCTCTTCCGCTGCAAACTGAAGAACCCTACAGTCTACATGCAACGCCAATCCATCAAACATTTTCAATACATCAATGCAGCAAGCCATCAAAACATCAACCCATGATTCACACACATAGAATTACATAAAGTAGAAATCAAATTTCATTAATTAAACCCACTATACTATTACATAGCATCTATTGGTGCCTTGGTTGACTAGATATTCGTTCTAATGGCCGCCCTTCATACACACACAAGTTTACAATTTATATTAGAAAATTATAATATCATGGATTATTTCAAGATCCACGATCTTCTCCATAAATCTCTCAATGTGATCCTTTAGCTTTTAATCCATTACAAAATAGATATTGCCTTACCTTTTGATGTCTGCACCTTTCAAAACTCATTCTAACTAAATTTTCGGAGGATGGGTCGATGCCCTTGCGTCAATATAAGTGAATCAACATGGTGTCATAGCATTTATCAGCATAAGCCCATTAGGTGTTAAGGATTTGATGAACATTTTTGTTGTCCATGAAAGAAATTGAAGTTTGTTAACTGAGTCAAACTAACTCTTCTAACTCGTCCTAGCCTCAATTAGACAATGAGACTCTCATTCGTTCTTTTCCAAATATAAACTTGCACTTGGAGACAAACAAAATTGAGCCTCCAAATTATGCGCATGAGTTAACTGCTCCATGGCTCATCCTCGAACTCGTGCATGCTAAAGTAGGATTGATTGAGGTCTCTCTTGACTAAGGCACAAATCAAGAAGACCTTTCTCACTACTACTTTCAATAGTCCCTCTTAGCGAGGAAGGGATTTTGTACAATTCCCAACTTATCTTTGAGTTGAATTTCCACAATCTTGGGTCTAGGTTAGAATCTTATAATATTTGACACCACCAAACCAAGAATCTCAACAAGAACTATTTTGCACAGCAGAAAATATAAAGTAGTAAATCACATATGCACAAGTATACACAATTTTTAACAAATATTGTACAATAATGTACAACCCAATCTTCGTTATATTAAACCAAATATAAATAATACAACAGTCTATGGTATATAAGATACAATGACAAACTTCGTATCTTGTCCTCCTAGTCCTTTGCTCCTGTACTGCTCACTAGCTGCCCCTTAGTCCTTCAAAGGGCAACACATCAAGACACAAGGAGAGTTGCCACCTAACACTGCTGCAAGTCACTTTTGTTGCATGTACACGGGCTGATCCAATCTGCTCTCTAGATAGGCCTAATTCCCGAGCTCCAATCTGCCAGGCTAGAAATCACCTTAGTCCATCAAGGTGTTGCACTTTGGCACAAATCTTCAACTCCTCTTCGTTGCTTCAAGATAGCTTGTCTAGGGCTACTTTGGGTAGCCAACACATTGCCCTCCACTAGGTCAATATCACACAATACTACACTACAAGATCTGTACCGATGAAGGCTTCCGATCACCGAATCAAGCCTCCAAATTGGCTCCCATAGGCTTCCCAACAATCTGATCCAAAATCGGTCACAAACTATGACCCAACACACACAAGATGCACCCAAAATGCATAATCTAGCTCACTGTTTTAGGGCCTACTCCAATGCTGCAATTCTGGACTAGTTAGGGCACGAACCACAGTCCCTAACACCCTTAAATCTCGGCCCAAAATTGCTTATTAAATCTGTGGCTCACCCTTGGAGAGGTATCCTCCTTGTTTGTTGTTGTTATGGGCATGAACAGCCCTTAAATGACTCTACGTTGCCCCTCAATCAGTTGGTATGGAATGCGGCCTACCCACAGCAACTCCTTGAGGCTACAACTGCCTCTCCCAAGAGTCCTCCACCCCCAAACAGACCTCAAACAGCCCTGAAACAATTCTCCCTATCCTCAGCCCTCAAGAACAGGCCCTCGAACCTTCAACTAGCAACTCAGTCGTCAAAACGTACCCCTGAAACAACCCCTAAACCCTCATTGTTCAGACCTTCTCTTGTTGTGGCTAGGGCACAGAAATATCCCTCTCCAACGAGTTCTTCTCCATGGTATGCGTTGCACAAAATGGATGCACTTTAGCCTCCTCTCCACCTTCTATTTATACACTAAATGAAGGGCTCCACGAATTGATGAAGAGACATGTCTCTTGGACCAAGCCTACATGACTTGACTATCCATAATTAGTTGTCAACTTCAACAATTCATATCTTCGTTTATAGAGCATCGATTTGAGTGATCTTTGGAGCATTGGAATCGACATGCCAACCTCTATCATCTCAAATTTTCTCATGCTCAAATTCTTCATAGTTTTGGCCCAAATCTCGATGGGTGCAAAACCCATACCTTGGGTTCCAAGCCCACAAGTGACCCTTGTGGTGCTTTGCCCTCCAAACCCTGAACCAGGCTTGGAGTACCTCCCAAGCTACACAAATCAACAAAAATGAACAAATTTTCTTCTTGCCAATGCCTTGGTCAAGATATTTGTTATCTACTCCTCTATTGGAATGTATGATAGCTTTAGTATCCCCTTTTGCACACAATCTCTGAGATGATGATACCTGATCTCAATATGCTTTGAGCGATCATGAAACACTGGGTTCTCAAAGAGCTTGATGCAACTTTGATTATCACAATGTATCACAATAGGCTCCATTCTCTATCTAAAAAGTCCCACAAGCAACTTCCTCATCCAAATAGCCTTGCATGTTGCCAAACTAGCAACCATGTACTCGACCTCAGTTGAACTAAGTGCATCCGATCTCTGCTTCTTGTTGTACCAGGAAACAGATATTGACCCAATGCTGAAGATGCCACCTGAAGTACTCTTCTGATCTGTGAAGCACCCAACCCAATCTGCATCTGTGAAGCCTTCAAGTCTCACTCCATCAACCTATCAATATCACAATCCATAATCCATTGTGCCTCTAAGATACCTCAAAACATGCTTCGCAGCAACTTGGTGAACTCTGGTCGGTTCCATTATGAATTGACTCATTTGGTTGACTACAAAACAAATATCAAGTCATGTGTTGACCAAGTACATCAACGACCCGATGAGTTGCATGTATATTGTGGCATCCACTCGCTCTACTCTACTAGCACCCACCTTCCTCTAGTTTGTGATCAGAGGCGTGGCCATGGGCCTACAATCCTGCCTATGAAATCTCTAGAGAATCTTTGTAGTGTACTTCCCTTGTCCCACAAAGATCTCACCAACACCCTGCCAAACCTCCAAGCCAAGGAAACAGTGCATAAGCCCCATATCCTTCATCTCAAGTTCCCTTGCAAGGTCCTCCTTGCAATCCTGGATCAAGTTGACTGCTCCAATCAATATAAGGTCGTCAACATAAAGCACTAGAATGAGTGGAAGCCCTCCAACCATGATGTAGTACAGGTTGGCATCCGCCTCACTCTTAGTGAAGCCCAATACTTGAAGGTAGTTGTGAATACGAGTGTAGCATGCTCTCAGAGCTTGCTTGAGCCCATAAAGAGCTCTCTTTAGCCTGCACACATGTGTGTCTCTACTGAACTACTCAAACACCTCTAGTTGCTCCATATAAATCTCCTCCTCAACCACTCTGTTGAGGAATGTTGTCTTCACGTCCACCTAGTGGATCTTTAACCCCATCTGTGTTGCAAGTGCCAGAATAATCTGATGGATGAATACTGTGCACTAGGGCAAAGGTCTCATCATAGTCTATGCCTTCAATATGTGAGAAGCCCTTGGCCACAATCTTAGCCTTCTAGTTCTCCACACTCCCATCTACTCCATGTTTCACCTTGTACACCTAGTGTGAGCCTACTACTGTGATTTGCCCTCAAGTCATGGCACAATCTCCCAAACATTGTTCTTCATGATGGAGGAATATTCCTCCACCATGGTATCCTGCCAAACCTACTAAGAAATTGCCTCCTTATAATTAGAAGGCTTAGTGTCCACCACCCTTATCATCAATGCCATATATCCTGTGTACCTTTGTGGTTGCTTGCTCTGCCTGAACATGGTGCTAGGAGTCTCAACCTGCTCCTGGACCTCCTGAATCAGCCTATCAACCCACTTGGATCTCTTCCTCCCTGTGCCAAAAGTCTCTAACTGTGTAGCCTACTCTCATTTTGGTCTCTCCTCCTTTTAACCTACTTTGCATCTTGTTGTGGATCCCGTTGTGCGGCCCTCTTGCCACCTAGTTGAGACTCAATCTATGATCCTGGTTGAGGCTCCTCCTTAGGAGCAAGTATCTCCTCCATCTCAGGTACTCCAACCTACTCTCGCTCTAAGGACTCCCACAGAGCTCTAGACTCCTCAAACCTCACATCGCACCTGAGAATTGTCTTCTTGAGTCTTAGTAGATACACCCTGTATGCCTGAGTTGTCTCATTGTATCCCATGAAAATACCCTTTTTTGTTGTGGGCTCTAAATTCTACCTGCTACCTTTGGGCACATGGCAATAAACTTTTGTGCCAAAGATACCGAAGTGTGAAACATTAGGCTTCTTGCTTGTGAAAGCCTCCTCTGGTGTAACTCATCCAAGAACCCTGTGTGGACCCTTGTTTTGCAGAAATATTGCAGTGATGCATGCCTCTGCCCACAAGAACATAGCCAGACCCTGATCATGCAACATAGCCTTGGCCACTCCAACAATACTTCAGTTCTTTCTCTCAACCACCCCATGCTGCTGAGGGTTATGGGGTGTTATCAACTCTCTCCTAATGCCCTCCTTTGCACACAAATCCTTGAAGGCATTGGAGACATATTCTCCACCATCGTCACTCCTCATTGCCTTAACCTCCTTCGCAGTTTGGTTTTCTATCAAGGCCTTAAACTCCATGAACTTGATTAAGACCTCATCTTTCTTCTTCATAAAAAAAATCCAAGTTTTCCGAAAATAATCATCAATGAAAGTAACATAATACTTGTGTCTCATAAGAGATGGAGAAGCGAAGGGTCTGCATACATCTAAATGCACCAGCTCCCAAATCCCTTTGGCTCTATTGGCCCTAAAAAGAAGTCTTAGCATACTTGCCAAGTTTACACCCCTTGCACACATCATGTTGGTCAAAGTTGCATGTTGGTAATCATGTGGCTATCTGCTAAAGAATCTTCAGTGCCCCATGATGCAAGTGTCCCATGCGCCTGTGCCAAAGTTCTCCAACATCTCTACTCTGCTCACCACCTGCCTTGCTACTCAAGGTTGTGCATGTCTCAACTTGTAACCTGTAAAGGTTCTTCAGCCTGACACCTATCTGCTTCATTGCTCCAGAAGTTAAGTGCTTGAGGTATGCCTTACCTTTGTTGAAGATGACATCATATCCCTTGTCCTCAAGGGTAGCTACTAAAACAAGGTTCTTCTTCAGTCCTGGAACATAGAGGACATCTCTAAGAGGGAGATGGAGACGAATCCTAAACTCCCTCTCATAGTTGACAATACCAACTCCCCTAGATGCATACTTGCCATCATCTCCTAGCTCTATCTTAAACTACATGCCCTTCTCCTTTAGCTAGTTGAAATACTCCCTGTTCCTGGTCATGTGGAAGGAGGCACTGGAACCAATATACCACGTGTTGCTCCCTACTGAGCTTGCCATGCAAAACTATCAGTGAGAAATCTTTCTCAAACTGAGAAGCAACCCATCTACCTCAACTGATGCAGCTGCATGATTCTTACTGGACCTGTTATTCTGATTAGGACACTTAGTAGCATAGTGCCCAAACTCATGGCAATGGAAGCACTTGATCTTACTTAGATCCTTCTTCTTCTTCTCGCCCTTCTAACTAGACTTGACCTTCCCTTTGCCTTTCTTGCCCTTAGCTTTGCCTGCAAGAGAAAAATTCTCCTCGTCCTCAGTCTTTGATGATCTACCATCTCAGGGTCCTCTTTGGATCTCCTCCTGAACGCAATCAATCCATAGCCTTTCCCAATTGGGAAAATTCTCTCTACCACTGACAACATCCTGGAACCCATACCAAGGCTTGTGAAGTCCTAGTAAAGCAAAACTCACAAGGTCATGCTCAGGTACAATGACACCCACAGCACCTAGCTCATCTCGAACCTAAGTGAACTTCGTAAGATATGTGATGATGGGCTCTCCTTGTCTCATTTGAATACTCCTTAGCTTCTCCTTAAGAGCAAGCTTCCTAGAATCACTGGTATTCTAATATAGTTCTAAAATAGTTTTGAGCATCTCAAAAGTTGTCTTCTTCTCATGGATATGAGGAACTATATGATCTTTGACCCCTTCTAGAATAATCCTCCTCGCCTTGATATCATTCTTACTATGTTGGGTCAATTTTCGGGGATCTTTTGGTGGTGGTATAGCGTTCTTGAGAAACTCTCCCACCCCATTATCCTCCAATACTATCATGATCCTCACTTTCCAAGAAACGAAGTTAGAGGCTCCTTCTAAACAGTGGTCGGATCTCAATCCTTGGAACACCATCCTGCTTACCCAGAGATCTCTCCTTCACAATCTAGTGCTAGCCTTCTTAATTGATCTGCGTTGGTCACAAACTGATCTCAGTGCTAGTCTTTATATTGATCTCTGCTCTGATACCATGTAGAATTTCCTTGAAATTCTAGAACTGCTTGATGAACTAACTAAAACTAGGTTCAATTCACCAAGACCCAGAATTTCTCTACTTTAAATTTCCAGCGGAATACAAACAAAATTAAAAACACAGTCACATGATGGCAATAAATCTATTTTCTAGGGAACCCAACTGGTTAAACCCTCTACTAGCTATAGAATTTTATTGACAGAAAAGAGAGTGTTTGATCTCTTTACAAGGCAAATTGTTTCAATAGAAAAAACAAGATTGTTTTCTCTACTAATACTTAGCTCGAAACCTCCCTGCAAGAACTCGACCCAGCCCCTATTTCCTTGTGCATCCTTCTTCCCATTTCCTAGAGCTAAAATCTCCTATTTCCTAGCGCTGGATAGGCCCCTATTATTTAGGAGTTAACTACTAAATCTTAGCGCACTTTTGCAAGGAAAATTATCTTTGTGATCTGCATACACACTCCTCCTTGATACGGTGTTCCTATAACAAGCTCTCACACAAACTCATGCTCACAATTATACAATGATGTGCCTTCATCCTCCTTATAAGCCTTTTGACTCATGCTAAATTTTAGCAAGTTAATTTTTAGAACTCGGACTTGTGATTGATTTGTTAACTGAGTCAAACTGACTCTTCTAACTCGTCCTAGCCTCAATTAGACAGTGAGGGTCTCACTTGTCCTTTTCCAAATACAAACTCGCACTTGGAGAAAAACAAAACTGAGCCTCCAAATTTTGCGCATGAGTTAACTGCTCCATGAGTCGTCCTCAAACTTGTTGAAGTATGTAACTAGGTTCGGTCTTCATAAATATGAAATGTACTCTTGATTCTTGTATATTGTAAAAAGAAAGAAAAAATACTATTATTATTTTTGTAGCATGGGTTTCGTCCTCAAGGTCAATTTATTTGTATGTCAAGCACCCAATGAGTTCTTCTAGGGTTTTTCATAGAGTCAAGATGTCAATTGAGTCATTGTCATATATGAAAGACCCCATTGGGCATCTTGTATTATGTCTAGAGAATTTATTTGAGTCATAAAATGTGTCAAAGACTCCCTCCAAGACAAGTCGGCCTAAGTAGGGATAAATCGACCTCAGAGGACAAGTCAGCCTAAGTAGGGATAAATCGACCTCAAAGGACAAGTCGGCCTAAGTAGGGATAAATCGACCTCAGAGGACAAGTCAGCCTAAGTAGGGATAAATCGACCTCAGAGGACAAGTCGGCCTAAGTATGGATAAATCGGCCTCAGAGGACAAGTCAACCTAAGTAGGGATAAATCAGCCTCATAAGGGTTGTTTGAATGGTATATATAAGAGTGCCATCGACCTCATTTGAAGGAGACACTTCCACTCAAGTTCGATCTAAAGGACAAGAAGAAAAGAAGCCTAATATCTAGCGAAGAGGAGAACTAAAGGAAGAAGAAAGCGAAGTTTTTAGAAGACTATTTTGGGCTACCATTTCCCACATGTGCGAAATTCATCAATCTCGTTGCAACAAGAACAAAAATTGTATTCACCTTAAGGAGCCTAATTTTAGGTCTCAAAAGAATTAGTTTGAAGGTCAAGTTGCTAAGGAGAAAGGAGATCCTCCAGCAAAGGAGAAAATTGACCTATTATACCATATTTCCCTCACATGTGCAAGCTAGGGTTCCTAATGTAAGGGCCGAAATTGCAGTTTAGGAAGTGCAAGTTCGAATTTGTGAAGTTGAAACAATTTTGGAGCAGTTTGACTTGGGTTAACTTAGTGAACGACAAGCTCATCAGAGGAGAGGTTGACTTGGTCTTGGAGGGGTCTTTGTCAAGGGTCTTAGGTCTTGGAATTCATCATTTGAAGATTCTATAAGAAAAGAAGAATTCTTATGGATTTTCCTCTCAAGAGGAGAGGTTTTGGCGCTGGCTAGCAGCCTACATTTTGTGGTCTCTCGTCTCTTTGATCTTCAAAGTTTGGTAGTCGTTTGATGATAAAAGAACACTATAATAATCAAGTAAAGAAGAAGCAAACTACAAGTACATCAAGTTAAGTAAAAGAACATCACAAACAGTTATCTAAGTAAGAGAAATCACCCTAATCCAGCTGCCCTTGATTTCTCAACATAACTTGTGCATGTTAAAGAAGGATTGATCGAGGTCTTTCTTAACTGAGGCACGAGTCAAGAAGACCTTTATCACTACTAATTTCAACATCCTAAAGTGATTTATATTACATTCCTAAAGTGAAATATTTTAGAATTATTAGAAAGATTTGTAAAGAAGTCATGAGAGAGAACAAAGGTGATCATGTTAGCTTTTAGGTTACTCTGAATGTGTTTACACCATGATTGGGGGTGCTTCATGATATTTGGGGTACATGGTGTACATTCAACCTCGGATGGTCCATGATGGATTTTGCACATGGGAGATGGCCCATGATGCATTTGAACATTGGAGATAGCTTACTCAGTAGTTGTTTGACCTTAATTGGACACTTGCTTAGCATGAGAAAGAACATATTTAGGTTACTCCAAATGTGTTTACACCATGATTGGGGGTATTGTTGCACACATTTTGTCAAAGTTCCAAGGAAGCAGTGGTGCCAACATTTTTAAAATATCTAAATCATCAGCCAACAACGTTTTTAGTCATTGTAAACCCATTCTGCAAATTTGTAATGTACATGATGCTAGTAAGACCATGTATGTATGTAACAACCTAGGTAAGCCTATTATTTTGGCAATGAATTTCAACTGATTATCTGTGTTTCTAAACACAGATGATCGGCAGAGATTTTCCCTCCAACATAAACCCCAAAGCTAGGGTGGAATTTATTGTCAAAGTCTTAGGTGAGTCCTAGTGTTTTAATTGAGTCTTCTGTAAAAGTGATTTGGGAATAATTTAAGCTATTTCACTCAATTATTTTACAAGTCACTTGGTCTACTAGATCATATTGTGTCGTAGAATCGGGTAAGTTTTATGAGGGTCTATAACAAATGGGTATTCTCCCTTTGAGGGATGAATTATTGTAAAATCTTATGTAAAAAATATTTTGAGCTAATAAAAAAAGGTTTTGATGAGAAATTCGAAAATTCCTCAAAAATAATTATTTTCGAAAGCAGAGATTAAAAGATTATCAAAGATTTATCGACATTCGAGATTATTTTGACGGGGATCAAGCCAACTAGCCTTTATTTTCCATTTGGAGGAATTTCTCTATAAATAGAGAGCATTTTGCCTCTACAGATCATCTTGATCTTGAGCTCTAGTCTGACGTAACTTTGTAAATTCTGGTGTAAAGTCATTGTCTTGCTGGGAACGTTTTGATCATCATAATAAAAGACTTTGGGGTTCAATTCATGGTGTCTTTGTCTCACTGATTTGTGGTATGCGTTGGGTATGTGCATTCCTATATTGTGCTTCAAATATTAATTAAATCGTTATTTCATTGTAAATAATAGGAACATTCTATTGGTAAGTTTTGGGCTTATTTTAGGTGATTTGATTCATTGTATGTTCTAATGGTTTCTTCTTGAGAAAATATATAGAGTTTGTAGGTTCCTTAGCCCTTGGGCTCCATGTTCACAAACAGTGAGCACAGCCTGATCATGTTTGGATTCTGAATATTTTATGTGATCTTCTAACTTCGCTAAGGTTGTGGTTTAACATTTATTTTTCAAAATACATTTAGCCATTGTCAAGGTTTATTAAAAAATTCTATCTTTTCAAAATCCTCCTAAGCATTGTACACTTGTATATTATTTGTAAATGTATTTTGTATACTAATTTTTTGTAAATAATTTTATTTTCTAACCCTTGCTTTGCAGTTGGGGTTTGGGGTTTTGGGTACTTGTAAATTTATTTGTGCATGTGAGATCCAAGGAAATTTGTTGGATTAGAGCTAGATCTAGGCCCTAGAAGGTAAGATCTAGCCTCTAAATATTTTGCAGGGCCAGCAACTGAAGAATTTTGCAATGAAATTGAAGATATGAAGCAAATTCAAAATTTTGGTGAGGGTTTGAAATTTTTTAGGGCCTTTCCGCCCAGCGCCATCGCTCCTTGGCCTGAAGTCAGCCTTCTCAGCCTCAATGTCATCCTTCTCAACCTCAGCATTAGCCTTTAGGGCCTTCTCAAGGCTAGTCGTAGCCTCCTTAAGGCCTGCAGCTTCATTAAAGGCAGTCATCTAGCCTTTAGAGGGCCTCGAGCTGCCTTCATCCCCCTCGTCGTGGTCATTTGAGGCCTTTTCAGGCCTCGGCCTCCTTTAAATCCCCCTCAGGCTCCCTTGAAACCTTCTCGAGCTCCCTTCTTGGCCTAGCGACAGCCTTCCTAGGCTTGTTGTGAGGCCTTTATGGCCTCAAGACCTTAGCCACAGGCCTTGTAGCCTTCCCCCTCCTTAACACTAGCCCTCTAGGGCCTAGCATTGCCCTTCTTTGACCCTCATTTGTCCTTTTTCCATCTCTGGTTGAGTTTTCTATTTCAGGCTGAAGATCGGTGTGTTTTGGAGAGGTATTGTTGTTTTCAGGTCGCACAATCATTGGACAAAATTTTGGCAAGTGGGCTAGTTCTTCCAAGGCCCCAAGGCCTAAGGGTTTGACCTCTAGACCCTCTCTTGCTCACTATTTGCTATAGCTGTCATATCTACATCATAACAATGATATAATGCTCATGAAAGTGCTCTAAAAATCACTCATAATTTGCCTAACACACTAAGGAATTAACTGATCACATTGAGCATTTTGTTTTAAGTTAAATTGCGTGATCTTGATGACTATCATCTCTGTTTGCAAATACATCTGAAGTCCGATTTCTAATAGTGGCAAAATCTCATTTTAACCAGCCTAAAATAAATTCACATATTGTCTTGTATATTAAGAAATTAATTGATTGAGTTGAGGCATCCATCATTAGGCTTGTTTTATGTCTTATCGCTGACTGTAATAAGTGTCATCAGATTTGACATAACAATAATAACTACATCAAAAGAAGGTTGATCAACTCATAGTTCCATTGGCTTAACATTTGGTATCTCATTGCTCATATTTGGCTAATACATGCTTATCATTTTGCACTTAGAAGTGGATCTAAAGTGATTTTACTTACTATTGTCATAAATCTATTTTGACATTGGAATACAAGTAATATGAGTAATCCCATTGCTTTACACTATAATTGCTACTTGGTTCATGATTTGATATGCTTACCATTGGGTGCTAACATATTTATTGTTCCAAGTGATTGAAGCTTCATAAGATCACATCTAACTCACTCTATAAAGCACATAATCTAATGACCTTGTTTCCCTAAGTGAAATAATCTAAGAGTTCATTAAATCTTGATATCTTGTCAATTGATCTAAGTCACGATGCTTCTCTTTTGATATCTAAGTGGAACCTTGGTGAATAAGTGTTCTCATATTGTCATTGATAAATCTACATTGGCATTGAAATTCCAAGTGTTCTAATCTAATTGAGCATATCGTGAATGATTGAGCAACATTGGCATTTATCTCATTGAAATATCTTAATTGTTGCATCTTGTGTTGATAAAATTGGCTAAATTGTTCTAAATGCTCTAATCATCATTGAGTGAATATCTAGTGTGGATTATTGACATATTGGTGATCCTTTCTTTTGAGAGCATATATCTTGTGGATACTTGAATAATTGAATCATAAATCTTTGGCATCTTTTTCTAAGAGTATATTGTATTGTATCTCATTGGCACTTGGAGAATTTGGCACACGTTCTTGTTGTTGAGATTGTCTTTCCATTGATTTATTAAGTACTCATCACAAGGCTAACCATAACTAAAGTACTTAAAACATTAATCAATCTTAACTCAAGAATCACTCTCTCATCTTGCATTTCATCCTAAGTTAGTCTTGCACCCAATAATTTACCTCTAAGCATAAGCTTGATTGATAGACATTTAGGGCCAACCTTTCTCAATTTAGCTTGAGGAATTTAGCTCCTCTTTAGTGGTTAACACAGTGACCTTGCAGTGGTCAGAGCCACAGTCTCTACAGCGCCAAAGGCATTGGGTGGTTGGAACACAAGAGGAAGTATCGTTAATCAATCCTTTGCTTGTTTCTTGTTGGTTTTCATCCCACAACCTACTCTAGAGACTATTTCCAAAGCAGTTAAGAGGAAGGTTACACTTAGAATAGGCATATAAATTAAAATTAACCAAGACTGTGCATTTCACCTAGCTGGTAGGATTTGCATTTCATCTAAGTTAGTGAAGCATCCAGACAATGATTGTTCATCTGTTTACTTGGCATTTAATTGGTAATAAGCAAGAAGTTGACTCTATAAGGCACCGGTCTCACATTCAAATCTAATATAATTTTTAAATCTTGCTAAAATTAACCAGGTAGTTAGGCCATTCAATCGTATCTCCCGGTCTTGTAGGTTGCCAACTTATCTTCCGTCTTCACATTTCCATAGGGACTTCCCCCCATAACCTGTTGTTGGGAGACAGCTAGAACGGAGTGGGCAAGACTCAGAGTGATAGCCCCCGCCCTAAGTCGTTATTACAGTACCTGTACAATTTGAGCGACAACAAGTGCTACATGAGATTTGGGGTACATGGTGTATATTCATCCCCTGGATGGTCCATGATGGATTTTACACATGGAAGATGACCAATGATGGATTTACACATTGGAGAAAGTTTACTCAATGGTTGTTTGATCTCAATTGGGTACTTGCTTGATTGGGGGTGCTTCATAAGATTTGGGGTGCATGATGTATATTCAACCCCAAATGGTCCATGATGGATTTTGCACATGGTAAATGGTCCAAGGTTGATTTGCACATTGGAAATAGATTATTGGTTGTTTGACCTCAAGTGGGCACTTTCTTGGCATTATTTCCTAGAGCATTGGAGTTCACTTCATGATGGCCACATGGAAAAGGTTGTTTACTTGGAAAACGCTCTACTTGGGAGGTGAAGCATTTTGCATCATAGAGGAGGGCATCATGCCCCAGACAACAAGGGGTATTTTGGATTTCTATATGGAGGGTTAGAGTTGGCTTGAGGACACCTGAGTTGCAACAGTGTCCATGCATGACGAGTGGACCTAGTGAAGTACATGGCTCAAGAAGATGATGTGGCCTTTGGAAGCTTGATAAGGAGCATTGGACATACCTCGTGGAGCACTCTTGTTTTTAGAGCCCTTCTTGTGGACAACAATGGCTTGGAGCTTGACACGTGTAACCTTGGAGTCTAGCACTCCACATGTATAAGCCTACATGTGGCTATTATAGGTTTCTCGTAAGAGCATTGGCCCACCTTGTTGGACATTGGATAAACCATTGCTCCCCTTGTGTTTCACAACATGAACTAACCACCACTCGTGGATACTTATCTGTTAAAATTGGCAACTAGGACCAAACTCCATGTGGGTCATCTTATTTATGGCAGCTGATATTTTTCTTGGATTCCTCTCATCGAGAGGTGTAGGAATGATCTAACGATCATCCGATTCCGACAAGTATTTATGGAGATATGAATTTATTTGTATTTACTTGAAAATTTGTTAAGGTTGGCTAGCAGCTAAATGTGTGGCACACATGCTCAACGTTTCATATAAATACAAGATAGGTTGAGGCATTATTCACTCATCTAATCTCTCACATTCTTCTCTCCTTAGTTGATTGGGTTTACACACAAGGAGCAGGACACATGAGGGAAAGAGGAGGACGCAGAGGGACGAAGTAAGAGGACGCAGAAGGACGTAGATTTGAGGACGCAAAACTATTTGACTGCATTGACCAAGGCTGCAGAAGTATCTTTGACTTGCGTTGACCAGCGTGGGCTTTACTTGAGCATGGTTTTGGTGTGGTTGTCTCTCGTAGGCAGGCCGCAGATTTTGGCACGCAAATCGAGGCATTCTGACCTTTGGTTTGACCATTGTTGACTACCCTAATTGCTGGCAACAAGTTGACTTCAGTTGACTTCATTTGACTGGGTTTTTCGGACAATTTATGGGTTGCCTCTTCTTGCTGTTGGAGGCCGAGTTGACTGGGTTATTGACCAAGTTGATTAGAGGTCAATTCTATCTTGTTTGACCAGCTTTGACTTTGCTGGTTAGGATTTATTGTAGTTGTCATAAAATTACAGATTTGTATATTTGTACTATTTCTCTCTCTACTGAAATATTGAAGATTATAGAAGAATTGATCAAAGGGTTTCCCCACATTGGGGTTTGTCCCTGGCTAGCCGCCACATCTAGTTTCTCTTGTCTTGGCTTGTTTTCTGTCGATCTATTAATGTTCTATCGGCATTTTACTTTATGTTAATGTGATTGCTAAACAGTGGCTAATAAGAAGAATTTGAAGTAAACTGCTCTAAGCATAGAACATACCATAAATTAACATGGTATCAAAGACAAAGCCCAAGCAAGAGCAAAAGCAAGAGCAATCATCGAAGATTGTTGGAAAAAGTCTATAGACTCCATGGGTTCCTCATCACACTTCCCCGTCAAAGATAAACTCTGTGAAAAGTCTAACTATCACGGATGGAAGGTGTCTCTCGATTTGACATTGGAAGAGCAGGAAGTGTTGGACCATGTGAGAGGCAGAATCATTGAGCCTCCATCAAATGCATCAGTTGTTGCAAGGAACAAGTGGACCAAGAGAGAAGTCAAAGCAAAGATCATCCGGGACTCTATCGACAAGCGCCTGGTGGCTTACGTTTCTGACCTAAACACCTCCAAGGAAATCTACAATAGACTGGTAAACCTGTTTAAAGTTAGTGATGCAATTCAAGTTTTGTTCCTTAAGAATAAGCTGAAGGAAATTAAGAAGGGCAAAGATGAGAATATGCAAGCCTACTTCTTAAGGATCACCGAGATCAAGAATGATCTCTTATCGATTGGGGAAGTCATTCCTGACAGGGAACTAACCATCACAACTCTTGGAGGGCTCCCATCTGAATGGTATGTATTTAGAACCACTCTTCTCAACAATAATGTAATTCTAGGATTTGAGGAATTGATGGCGAGATGCATTCAAGAAGAGACAAGGATGGAAGAGCAGGAAATGCTTGTATTTAGAGGCAATCTCGTTGCTTTCTCCTCTCATGCCAAAGGAGAAATAATTCCGGGTCAAAATCCAAGGGAAAGGCTGGGCCGAAAGGTGGAAGGAAAGGAAGATGTTTCATTTGCAACAAAATTGGCCACTATGCGAGGGAGTGTCCTGATAGAAAGGACACATCTCATGACGATGATCAAAATCACTCTCGAGGCAATTCCAACAACAATCAAAGGAAGGGCAGATTCAATGGCAAAGGAAAGAGGAATGTCGAAAATCAAGGAAGTGGTCAACCCTCCAAGAAGGCAAGAAACTCCAGGTATGAATCTAACATTGTTAACAATAAGCAAGATGAATATTATCTGATATCGGCCCTCTCTACTACTTCTCCTCCGGACTCGTTGGGCAGTTGGCTTATTGATAGTGGTGCCTCAAGGCACTTCACTGGTTACAAAGAAGCTCTCTCTAATCTGATAGAGAAGGAGACCAACCTGGAAATTATTCTTGGAAACAACTCCAAATATCCCGTGAAAGGTGTAGGGAATGTTTCTCTTCAATTGAATCAGGGTAACACAATTCATTTGCAAGAAGTTCTATATGTAAGTGATCTCAAGAAGAACCTGGTGTCCATTTCGGCAATGGAAGACAAAGGCTACAAGGTGGCCTTCATCGATGGCAAGGTACGTGTATGGAAAAAGAATTTTAAAGATGCTTTCACTCTTGGGTTTCGAGTTGACTCTTCATATCAAGTCGGAGGAAGTCTGTTGGGTGTCATGTCTTGTGACACATCTCTTCAATCCGAACTATGGCACCAGAGGTTTGCTCACCTTCATTATAAAGCTCTACCCGATGTGAGACAAATGGTGACAGGGATGCTCGAGTTTAAAGTAGAGCAAGAAGGTGTATGTCCAAGGTGTGCCGAAGGAAAACTCAAAAGGGGACTATTCCCCTCGAGCCATAGCAAGACCTCCGGTATATTGCAGTTGGTTCACTCCAACATAGCTGGTATGATGCATGTGAACTCTTTGGGAAGATATTTATATTACCTCACTTTTACAGATGATTATTCTCGCAAGACTTGGATATACTTCTTGAAAAAGAAGGATGAAGTGTTCTCCTATTTCTGTCATTTCAAAGCCTTGATCGAGAATCAAACTGAGAAGAAGATCAATATCTTAAGGACTGATAATGGGACCAAGTATGAATCCAATGAGTTCCATGACTTCTGCAAAGAAGCTGGCATTAAGAGAGAGACCACAACACCATACACTCCTGAGCAGAATGGTGTGGTGGAATGGAAAAATCGTACAATTTTGGAAGTTGTTCGTTCCATGCTCCATGATCAAAGGCTTCCAAAGTTTCTATGGGCCGAAGCTGCAAATACCGTCGTACTATGTTGCACGGGTTCGTGAACCCGGGGGTGGGGTTCTTGAACCTGTCCCGAGTTCTCATCCCCAAGTACCGGATTTGGGTACGGGTTCTTCTGAGAAGAACCCATAAGAACCGGGTTCTTAAATGAAAAACCGGGTTCTCCATTAAAAAATATTGGGTACTTTTGTCTTGACGAGTACAGAGAACCCTGATGATATATACCTGGAACCCCAAAATCAGGTTCTTTGGGGTTCTTTTTAGTTTTTATTTTTAAATTTTTAATTAATTTAATGGGCTTCCCCTAATATTCCAGGTGGCTAGTTCTTCATCTTGCGAGAGGAATTGAAGTACTTATGCCTTTATCCATTCAGTAAAGAGACATAGGTTGGGCTTAAAGAAGGCAGAGAACTTAGTGTACATTCATAGCACACTTCGTCTCATATCTCGAAAGACCCTGGGTACAAGAAGGGTCCTTTCAAGAAATGGGACCAATACACAAATGATGTTTTGTGTGGACGAGGAGATACAACCAAATGGCCTTATTGAGCTACCTCCAATTGCTATGGATGAGCAGGAGCCTCAAGATGAGAGTGATTCCTACCTGGAGAGCATGCTAACTGAAGATTTGAGTGATGCTAATGACATGGCTTGAGGAAGCCATTGTTCATTATTAGCTATTTTTATTTTAGTATTTTAAAATTTCCTAGTTCTTGTTTGGAGATGTCTTAAGGCAAATTTTGCATGTAGTATGACTATGGACATATATCATGATTCTTATTAATATGTAAACTCCAATTTGCACTTGATATTAAACTAAAAATTTTGAAATTTCATTGTGAATGTTGAATGTTCAATGATGTGCATGTTTAAATATATAAAGTTTAAATCATAAATTTTTAGGTTTTCTTGTCTTAAAGTTGAAAAAATATACAAATTCATTATATTATAATTTATAAAAATATAATATTCTTATATCATTATATATATAAATTATTAATATACCCCTGATGAACCCATGCACCCTGTTTAAAAAAAGACGTCCCCGTCCCCGTCCCCAAACCCACGTTTCCTTGCAACATAGCCGCTGTATATGTTCAAAACCGATGCCCTCATCAAGCATTGGATTCCAAGACTCCCGGAGAGATGTTCACTGGTAAGAACCCTGATGTATCTCATTTTAGAATTTTTGGAAGTCCTGTTTATTTTCATGTGCTGAAAGAGAAAAGGAATAAATTGGGTGCATTTGGAAAGAAGGGAATCTTCGTGGGCTATAGCCAAAATACTAAGGGCTATAGAATCTATGTGGTTGGTCAAAGGGAAGTCGAGATTAGCCATGATGTCACCTTTGACGAAGATATGGCTCTTAGCAAAGTTGACAATCTTCCTATACAAAGGAAATCTAGAGAAGCTGATACCAGCAAACCAGAGGAAAAGAAAGATGAAACGATGCCCAAAGTGGAAGAACCTATGGACCCTATTGATCCCCCTCCGTAAGAGCCTTCCTCTTCTAGGAAGAGGCCCTCATGGCTTAGGGGGACACTTGATGATGCTGAAGGACATATTGCACCCAAAGGGACTTTCCGAGAAAGTAAGAAGCCGACCAGGTATCATGGATACTTGACCATTATGAGCACGATCATTCAAAATGAGCCCTCATCGTTCGCAGAAGCTATGAAGCAGCAAGTATGGAAGGATGTTATGACTGAGGAATACAAGTCCATCATGAAGAACAATGTCTGGGATGTGGTCCCCAGACCCCAAGACAAAACGGTTGTCACTTCGAAATGGCTTTACAAGATAAAGCATGGAGTTGATGGAAGTGTTGAAAAGTACAAGGCTCATTTTGTCGCTCATGGCTTCTCTCAAAAGGAAGGTATAGACTATGACAAGATATTTTCACCCGTTGCTCGATACACCACCATTTGCTCGATCATAGCCCTTGTTGATTCGCAAGGATGGAACCTACATCAAATGGATGTCAAGACCGCGTTCTTGCATGGTTCGATCAAAGAAGAAGTCTATGTGGAACAACCCGAAGGATTTGAGATTCATGATCGAGAATATCACGTGTGCAGGTTGAAGAAAGCCCTCTATGGGCTGAAGCAAACACCTCGAGCTTGGTATGAGAGGATCAGTAGCTACTTGATGAAGTTGGGATTCACTAGGAGTGAAGCTGACCCTAACCTTTACTTAGGTTGAAGATGATAAACCTCTCATACTAGCGTTGTACGTTGACGACCTTTTTCTGACAGGTGCAGACCCTCTCATTCACAAATGTAAGAGGGAGTTGGCTTCCGAATTTGAGATGAAGGACCTAGGGCTAATGCACTATTTCCTAGGACTAGAAGTTTGGCAGAAGCCAAGGGAGATTTTCCTATCTCAAGGAAAATATGTGGTGAAGATATTGGAGAGATTCGGTATGGTGGACTGCAAGCCCGTGACTACCGCGATGAAGCTGACTTCAAGAAGTTAAGCAATAGTGCTGTTGGACCTGTTTTGCAAAATGCTACCCAGTATTGTCAACTCATCGGAGCATTGATGTTCTTGGTGAACTCCTGTCCAGATATATGTTTTGCAGTCAACACGTTGAGTCAACATTTGGTTGAGCCTCACCACTCACATTGGATTGGTGCCAAGAATCAGTGGAGATATCTTCGTGGCACAATCACTCATGGGTTGAGATACACTATTGGAGATGTGAGACTACATGGATATACGATGTTGATTGGGCAAGCAGTGTGGTGGATTGAAAGAGCACTTCCGGGTGTTGTTTCTCTTTGGGATCTGCCTCAATATCCTGGATGAGCAAGAAGCAGAAGTTGGTGGCTTTGAGCACCGCTGAAGCAAAGTACATTGTTGCCAGTATTGCCTCTTGTGAGGTTGTCTGGTTGCGAAACCTCTTCAGTGAGTTGTTTGGATTTACATTGGATACTATCATGATCCTATGTGACAACCAAAGTGGGATTTGTTTATCAAAGAATCCCATATTTCATGATCGCTCCAAACATATTGATATCAAGTACCACTTTATCCGGGATATGGTATAAGGCTCCAACATATCGGTACATATGAGCAGGTCGCTAACATTCTGACGAAGCCCCTGGGAAAGGTCAAATTCTTGACTTTCTGAGAACAACTTGGAGTCGTTGAGAGACCCTCTTATGAGGGTCCTGCATGATGCATGCATTGAACTTTGGGAGCTCCAAGGGGCTTGGGGTACTTCTTGGAGCAACAAGCGACCATAGGGCGACTCACCCTCCCCAGTGGTGCACTGTGTACAAGGTGAAAGGTTCAACCTTCCTGTGTGATACCCCATGGCGACTTATGGACAGGATGAATGGTTCTCCTATCGAGGCATCCTACCCATGCAGTCTGGGACTCATGGGAAGTACCTCTCATCTAGCCAATGAGTAGGGAAATGGGGTTAGGGACCATAGTAGTACTATCGATGGACACATCATTGTATCTACCGTACTCCCTATACTAGGATGACCTCCATTGGTCTGGGATCAATGAAACTAATCTGGGATCAGTATGAGTGGTTTGAGACACTTTCTTCTGGCACTGATCTTGGATTAGTAAGAGTGGTATGACACACTTTCTGGGATTGACTTCAGGTCAGTGGAGGATGGTATGATACATCCTCGATCATTTCTTCTTCATAGTTCAGCAAAGCAGAGTAGAGCCGAGCATGCAGGGCAGTGCATTTGATGGCAGAGATAGTACCGACGGTCAAACAAATTAGCAAATGAAGTTCTCCCTAGTTAAGAGGGAGTGTTAAAATTGGCAACTAGGGCCAAACTTCATGTGGGTCATCTTATTTATGGTAGCTAATATTTTTCTTGGATT
>APFE031190183.1:13122-37963 GCA_000404065.3 Pinus taeda | reverse complement strand
TAAATATATATATATGAATGGATTATTAAAATTCGTAAAAGAGTTGCTTATATATAAATATAAGTACTCTAAAAGAACTATTTTGAAAAAAATATATGTCTATGTCTGTGAAGGATGATATATATTTAGTGAAGTTTAAAAATATTACAATAATGTTTATTATTTAATTGTTAGAAAGGACCTTAAGTGAGAAGAAAAAGAATTTATTCTCGACCGCCAGAAATAATTTTTCTCAACCATTACAAATAATCTATATATATGTTTAGTCATGAGGTTTTGAATTGCATGGTTAAAACATTATTTATAAAAAAGTCATTGATTCAAATTTTCTGTTAATTAAAATAATAAATTTTTTCTCACCATTACAAATAATCTATATATATGTTTAGTCATGAGGTTTTGAATTGCATGGTTAAAACATTATTTATAAAAAAGTCATTGATTCAAATTTTCTGTTAATTAAAATAATAATATCAATTTTATAAAGTAATAAAAATAAAAATTAAATTAAACATTTTACCAATTTTATAGATAACATTCGAAAATTTTCATTCCACCAGAAGTCACATAAAATTTTACCAGAATAGTCCTAAAACTTGACGATAATAGTCCATGCCAGCTTGTACAAATAAAATGTCATTTGTATTTTTGAAAGACGCTGTAAATTTAGAAGTTTCTCATTAAAAGATGGCATGGCAATATCATGAGTTGTTTCTCTTTACCGTGAAAATTAATCTGGATGCGAGCTGGCAATTAGTTTTGGTTTGCCAGATCAGCATCGCTAACGAAGAGCCCATGAAATCCGTACGGAACTCTGGCAGGGAGCTCAACTGAGGCCACGATCTGAAGGGTCGGAGATTGCGCGTCCATCACCAGAAAACTGGAAATCCCGGTGCATTCGTTATGGGTAAAAGCCACGATGTACCCGTCGTCCTCCTCGGCATTTGGATCCGAACTCCGGGCCACGAAGAACGGCTCACTGCCGAAGCAACCTTCGCCATAAGCCCTCGACGCGACCACGCACTCCTTGGCAGCCGTCGCTTCCAGCGTATCAAAGTCAAGTTTAACGACCCCAGAGAGTTTAGGCAACGGTGCTCCTATCGACATGTATGCATACCTGTTCTTCTTGGCAACGAACCCGGGATTGATGACGCCCAACTCCAAACATTTTGAAGACAATGGCTTTCTGGATACCATCCCGTTTCTCAAATTTATGCGGACCTTCTCTACTGTGGAATGGACCAGATGGGTTCTCTCCACAACGTGCTCCACCGGGTGCAAATTGGCGGCAATCAACACGATCTCGTCGCCCTCGTCCCACGCGTTGAGCGAATGGAAGAAATTGAAGCCTGGGACTTGGAACCATTTCATCGCAGCCTCGTCCGTTGCGTAGCGTGGGAGAACGCCGAGCCGCGGGACCTTAGCGGGGTCGCAGCCCATGGGAGAGCCGCCGACAATCATGTTCATGGGGTCCACCACGATCTGGGTATCGGCAAATATGGCATACAGCTTTGTTATCGCAAAATCGTGAATAAACGACGGCTGCAACATCGACAGGATTCCGACGTCCGGTTCTTTTTCTCCGGCCGGCGACACTCTGAAATAATTGAGAAACGGAGGAATGAAACTGCAACGGAAAGCGAAAAGCTCTCGCGTCTGGGGGTCAATCTTGGGATGTGCTGTCATGGCCATGAAGAGTCTCCCGTCGAAGTCATACCTACCGACAGTGACCATGTCGCCGGATTCCGTGACCTTCATTGCGTATGGCAGATCTGATTCCTCGAGCGCCATCAGTGTGCGATTGAAATATAACAGACTGGTATTGGCCAATCCCGCGCCATTGTAGGGATTAAAGAGGCCGAGAGCCACTCTGGCGATGAACAGGACTCCCCTGGCCAATCCGGCGCCGAGACTGTAGAAACCGGAAAAGAAGTTGGGCACAACTCGGCCTCCCGCCGTCTCTTCTTGCACGAATTTGTGCGTGCGGACGTAACGGCTGCAGAACGTTACTCGGCCGTCTTTGATCCTGACGGCGTGAAGCATTCCGTCGCCGTCGAAAAGATGGTGGCCGCCTCTGGGGACGTATCTCGGATTCGGCCCATTACGGATATAAACACCGTCGACGCAGGCAGGGAGAGTGCCCTGTATCTTGTCGCACTCCACTGGTGCAGTCTCTTGCACTGGAGCGAAGTTTCCAGCCAACACAAGTCTTGGATCCACGAAAGGCCTAAGCGGATTATCGATAAATTTATTTATAAGATCATCCACAGCATTGCATAAAACCGCCGCCAAAGCAGAAGAAATGCCATTAAGCTGATCTTCTGAGGGAACTGTAGCAGTGGGCGTGGGCGTGGGCGTGGATTTCAGATCACCACTTTGAGATCCAGCGCCATTGACAGCGGGTTTGTTCTTAGGATCCGGGAGCTTTTCATCGGTTTTCACAGAGAATACAACTATAGGGTGAGAATGGCGAGTATGCGAGTATGATCTTGTCGGAAAGTTAAATGCAGAAGACAGATTTATGGAGCAATTAGCTGCCATGGACACAGCAGAGTAGGAGATACTGCAGGTCTCCATTGTGAGCCGACTCCTCTATTTGCTTCCACCGTAGAACCCTATGTGATACTTTGTTATAAATTTTTATGGTTGATTTTGGAAATATTTTCCAATTTATTAAAATTTATTGATTGATTTTTTTTATTGTATAATTCTTGACATTCTAAAATCTGGCACCCATTCTAACTATTCCAAAATCTGCAAATCTACATCCAACTCTAAAATATTCTACAATCTGAAATATTTTAAGTTCACCATCGACCATTTGGTTTACCGAAAGATACATGTTTGCAGAGCAGGTGGAAATGGGTTGGAAAATCTTATTGTTTTTTATTTTAAAATTTTATTTTTGTATTGGTTCTTTTTTATGTGACTATTTTTATGAGTTTCACATTTTAATTGTGAAACATAAAAAAATCAAATATAAATTATAAATTATAAAAAAATGAAAAAATGAAGACTGTATAATCTATTATATGTGTATTTCAAATCTGTATAGATTTCATCTTTAATAAAATAATCTAAAGTTTGGTACAATTATTGGAGGCAAATTTAACACCGATCACAATTATTGGAGGCAAATCTGTACAATCCAAATCCAATACAATCCAACTTAAATCCTGTACAATCCAAATCCAATTCTTATGGTTTATCTGTAACTAGTGCGCTGAGTAGCAGCATTATTCTTATCAACTTTTTCTGTGTATGTAATTCGATGAACAGTAATCCTTATCAATCAATTCAATTTGAGATTCCAAGTGAAATGTTGATTAATCTAGTTTTCAAAGAAACGATTTCAGTCAATTTTTTTTTTATTTACTTTGGAAAAGTTAAAAATTATTATAAAATTTGTAATCATAATTTCATTTATTTATATAGTTAATCTTATTTTAAATTTAAAAAAAATAAAAAATTATATATTAATTTTAAATTTATTTAAGTGTTTAGAGATCAAATCTCTTTACATTAAATTTCATTATTTCTATATACAGATTTTTATTTTATTTTTTTTTATTTTTATTTTTATTTTTAATTTAATCATTTATATAGATTTATGTTAATTCTTAATAAATTTCACATCTTAATATATAAAAATATCTTAATTTTATTTTTGCTCTTATTTATGGAACAAAATACACTTCAATAGAATGAGGCCCCTTTTCCTCCTAATGGTACAGATATAACATAGTTCTATAACCTACTAGTGGTTAGGTTTGATTCATTCAGCTTCTAACTAGAGTTACAAAATTGACTCTTCTAGATTCGTTTTCATCATGATTACATGCTAGCCCATTTTTTATGAATAATGGGGCTTAATGTGGCATCCTCTCAAATTATGGTGGTAAAAAAAAAAAAAAGTTAACTTACGAGTTGCATAATTTTTGTATATGGACTCCAGTTGAGGCAATCCTTGTGCCGTTGGAAAGGTTTGTATTTGCAAAACAACACAAAAGGGTGTATGTTGAAGGAACAAATTTATACCCCCAAAAAATGTTGGTTGATGTCTCTAAGTATTCCTAAGAGGTTTCAAACCTCAATTTTCCAAACTGGGTCATGCCACCTTTAAAAATGGTCCTATGAATCAACCCCTCCACTTTCTCGACTCTAAAATCATCAAGATGGATGAAAACAATGTAATGATCTAATCTAGATCATACCCCCTAATGTTTGGAGGATTTTGGTCCCCAATGGATATGAGCTTGGTTGACATGGCATGTCAATTATCATAGATTTCAAAGGAAGGTAGGAAGTTTTTTTTTGGTGATAAATTAACATGGTTAGTATGCCATCGCATGTTTGTGTGTGGGTAAAAATCGTATGCCAATAATATCTCATAGCTAAGATTAAATTTCTTCCTCTTGCTTGTTTACACACTTGAGAATAACCCCATCTAAGCTCTTCCAACAAACACAATATTGGGTCAAGAAATACTCCATATCTTTTAATCTCAAGGAACTTCTCTTATGGTCAACCATATATGGTGGAGTGCATAATTTTCTTAGATAGTAGATCATATCAAAGTACCTGATCATCAAGTTCTAATTCCTTTGTAGTAGGCCCTTGACTATTTTATTGGGTTTGATGTATAGGTCATATTCCTAAATCTTAGATACCCACTTTCCTTTAGAGCCCATACAATCAGTTGCATCAAAATATCCTTTAATGTTGGGTATTGGATGTATGTCTAATCTTATTATATCCCCCATAGGTCTTGAAGTTCTTGGGGGAATTAAGGCATAAGATTTATTTTCAATCATGGTATATCTAGCCTCAAAATCTCTAAGGGCCTTGCTATTGAATACAATTGGCCTCACATTCCCTCTTAATATTTCTACATAAAGTATCAATACAACTGTATCTTGAGAGGAAAAGGAGTAAATAATGATATATTTTGAATAATATAGGATAACCAAAATATGGGTTGTTGTGGTTCTCTCGTTTATTTCTTCAAAATATTTCCTTTTCCTTTTATCCCATATAAATGTGGCATCCTTCTTCAAGATATTATTCATTGGTATGATAATTTTAGTGAAATTTGGGAGAAATTTTCTTATGAAGTTTATCTTTCCAAAGAAATATCTCGACGCTTTCTTGTCCTTAGGGATGGATGTTATGCAACCAGCGCACAGAGTAGAATAAAAGATAGATCGACGACTTAAAAATTAGCCTCTTAGAGGGGAAAACCTCCTCTATATTATACCAATGAATAATTCTTGGATGATTCAAATGATAAGACCTCCTTGGTATCTATATGAGTCTAAGGGATCATAATATAATCAGAGACTACATAACAATAATAATGTCATGGCACAACAATAATAATAGTCAGCTTCTATGGGAACAACAATAACAACATGGGGGATACATGGACACAACAATAACAATAGGGGGTTACACTAGCAATAACAATAAGGGGAATACACTAGTATTATAGGGACCTACCATGCCCCTCTCCTTCAAAAAGGTTTTTTTTTTTCTCAGCGCTTGAGTAATTCTAGATGTTTCTATATAAAATTATCATCCTCCAATGTGGAATCTTCAATGGGTAAGTTCTTCCAATTAATGAGATACTCTGAAATTGATCGATTCCACATATATCGGGTTCTTGTTTCCTTGATTACTTCAGGCTCAAATATAATTTTTCCTTCTTCATCAAGTACTGGAAACATTATTTAAACTGGGATCTTGTCACCGATAAACTTCTTTAAGCATGAAACATGGAAAACTGGGTGTACTAGGGAAGATGCAGGCAACTCCGATTTGTTTGCCATCATACCAATCTTTTGCAACACCTTGTAGGAACCATAGTACTTGGGTGATACTTTATTATCCTTATTATCTTGCTTGAGGGACATTTATTGGTATGGTTGTAGTAGTCAAAATACCGAGTCACCTACATCAAAACTTCTTTCATTTCGATGTTGATCTTCCTATTGTTTCATTCAATTCTGTGCCAAAGTGAGGTTATCCTTTAAGAGTTGGAGAACTTGTTGTTGATGCTCGATGTGATATTCCACTACTTGAACCTTATAGATGTGATGGATGATATCCATAAAATTCCATAAGTGGGGTCATTTTTGCTACAATATCGAAGGAAGTGTTATACAACCATTCAGATAAAGGTAATCACTTGAACCATTGTGTTTGTTTACCAAATAAAAAGCAACAAAGATATCCTTACAAAAATTTGTTCACTATCTCAGTTTTCCTGTCAGATTGAGGATGATAAGATGAGCTATGAGGTAATTGAGTAGCAAGACAAGAAAATAATTATGTCCAAAATTTTCCTGTGAACATGGGATCTCTTTCACTTACAATAATATTTGCGTTTCCATGTAGCTTTTGAATTGTTTCTACAAATGAAGTAGCAATTATGTTGGTTTTAAAAGGATGAGATAATGAAAAAAAAGTGTGCATATGTCCAAGTGAATATTGGTGGCCACCTGCCTATTCCACCTATACCTCCATTCGGTTTCATTTGTTTCCTTGTTTATTGCAACATTTACTATTTTTAGTAGTTTTCGGGTACTGAACATTCCGAGGAGTTTTGACCCCCTAAACGACATTTGTTTTAGGTATGCAGTAGGCTTGGAGCCTTAGGCTATGGCCTACTATAAATACTATAGTAGTCAGAGAGATATTCCCAACAAGGTATTGTATGCACCAAACAGAGATAATATGACCAAGTTACGACCCCGGGAAGTTGGTTGCCCAACTAACCCCAACGGGACCAGTAAACTCTTGGTGTTCCATTTCATGGGGTTAGTGTTTTTGTTGTTTAGGGTTTTCCATTATTGTTCAATAATAAATAGGCCCTTGAGCCTCATTGTAACACAATTCAGAGGATTGTATCCACCACATCTCTTCTCAGAGATAAGCTACCATCACCCGAGCTAGTTTATTTCCATTCTATTTGTAAGAATATTTCAGTATTTGACATTAATGAAATGAAGTGTTATTTCTATTGCATCTCCGTATTTATAGTTATATCTGTAATTTTTTATGTTCGTGTTTAAGTTCAAATCAGTGGTATTAGAGTAGTCTTCTCTTTCTCTATTTTTCTTTGCATGTCCCCAATGAGGTCGGGATACAAGGAGTTAGGGCTTGAACTCGTCAAACCTTTGCAAGACCAACCTCACAAATCCTGACATCCTTCCATGGCGGAAGAGAAGAAAGATGAGGAGGCAAGAGCTCCTTTCAAAATATTGCTCAAATAATCCCTCGAGCAACAGAGGAACATGATGATGGAAAAATTTTCCTAGATCCTTCAGCATCTACCCAAACGCGACGCATATCCTTCTAGAAACCACTCTGGAAGTGCCACACCCTTTAAGGTACAAGATAAATTTGACATTCCCATATTTTAAGGTCAGATAAATGAAAACACCATAGATAAATGGTTAATTATGCTAGAAGGATATTTTTCTTTTCATGATTTTTCCAGCTGGGAAACGATTACTTTTTCACTTCTCAAAGTCGCCCGCCACATCAGGGACTGGTTGGTAAACCTATTGTGAGAAGAAGGATGAAAGTACACCCTCACTCTTTTCAGTCACACCCACTTGGAATTTGTTTCGAGATGCCATTAAGGAGCAGTACTACCTTGTCGAGAGCTATGAGGATAAATACATAAAGTGGACTACACTGTGGAAAGGAAGGGGCTAAGAAGTGCTAGAGTTTACCAATGTTTTACACACCCTTCGCACAAAGTTGGGTATCAAGGATTTTGGTGAGATTTGGTACACAAGTACTGTGGTTTTCTACACAGGTACATCCAGGAACTCTTCTCGCTCAACACGACATACCAATATGCTGTCAAGATTGAGCAGAAGTTTAAATAGAAGAATCTATACTTTGGAACTGCGAATTTTAAGCAAGGGAAAGATGCCCCCAAACCGCAGAGAAAATGAAAAATCCAAGGCAGGGCAACCTAGGAAAACCCGCCAAAGCCACAAGTAAAGAAAAACACCATGAAGACAAAGAATGACACGAGAAAATGGTGTGATTTCATAAGATCTCCACTCACAACACAAGTGAGTTTCATGTAGGTTTTAACCCCGTACAGAAATTACCTGCATATGAATTCTAAAACACATAAAATAAACAATGCGAGAGCATAACACATAAAACACATATACACAAATATTTTCCCCTGGATCCAAAAACCAAGACTACCAGCTTGATATTTCATTATGTTCCTTTCAATGTTACAATACATATTTATACATGCCGAAGCATCCAATACCATGGACCGAAAACCATCGCGTACAAAAAACATGTGCGAAAATCATGCACAAAACCATAGGTGGATCCGCCCAACCTAACATAGGGTATGCCTCAAACCCCATGTGACCCCCCTCGCTACATAATCAGTGCAACCAAGGGGGGCGCTCCGCCCCCCTCTAACCCCGTGGTTAACTATGTGGGCTAGTCGTGGAAAAGAATATAACACAACCCATCATTCTCCCACTTGTTGTTTTCTTTCCACAGGGGGCCACAACAGAGCTTAGTCATTTTTCCAGCCCTGAAATACCCATTGTCTCTCTACACCAAGAGAACTTCTTAGAGCTCACAGATTTTGTCAATGCATCTGCAGTATTCTTCAAAGTTTCCACCTTTACCAGCCGATGAGCCCTAGAAATGGGTAACTATATGGGATCATTCTGCCAATTATTTTAATTTAATCTACCATTCTCAATAGTTTTGTGCATGTTTTTGAATATATTTTTGTCAATAGAGTGAATGGCTATGGTCACTTTGCCATGTAGTCTAATGAGTGTCTATTGCAGATTTTTTGGACAATTTTGGACAAGGACCAGGAATTTATGAGCAAAATGATAGCCAGACTCGAGGAAACAAGGATGAGAACTTATAGGAGGGGTGTCTCCTTCATTAATGACCCCCTTCCTCCTTGAATTCTTCATCAACAGCTTGGAGTACAAAGGCCCACATTGATGATTCGAAGAGGCAGCTGAGCAAGTCAAGTAGGGTTGCTGTTATCTTCAGTTCTAGGTAGCTGAGTTCCTTAAGTTTAGGAGGACTGTTGGGAGTCCCCACTTGTATAAATAAGAAGGCTTCAAGTCTTAGTAGGTTAGCCACTTCATAGTATATTTTTTCACTTTTGTGCAGCCTTGTAGTCCGCTCATTTTCAAGCTCTTTTTGGAGACAGTTTTGTGATGTAACTGCTATTTTTTTATCAATGAGGATGAATCCAGTTTTGAATCAACACTGATCTTTTCTAGAGGGATGAAGCTCTTGGGTTAGGGCCCAACCCAAGTTTCCTATCACCTCCTTTGTGTATTTAGCTCTTGCTTTCACTCATGAGATAATTTATATTGTTTAGGTTAATCTTGCGTTGCTAAATTAGGTTGTTTTTGATGGTTAAAATAGTTATTTTTGTTTCAAGTTGCTTAAGTAAGTTGCTGGAGTAACACAAAAAGATCCAAAAAAGCTACCAGCAGGTCTTGATCTCCTTTCTCCCTTCTTGGGACCATGATTTGAGGTCAAGGCACTACTGCTGCCACCAAAAACACAGTTTTTGTTCTTCCATTGCAATTGCTAATGTGATATTTCGAGTTGGAGAAGTTGATATTAGTTTGGATTCACATGTTTATATCATTTTATGTTCATTTACCATGGTTTTATCGCACAAA
This sequence comes from Pinus taeda, assembly GCA_000404065.3. NCBI lineage: Eukaryota > Viridiplantae > Streptophyta > Pinopsida > Pinales > Pinaceae > Pinus > Pinus taeda. Next base: position 28,253 of record APFE031190183.1, on the reverse strand, counting down.
TTTCTATTCATAGAGTTCCATTGAACATTTTTCTGGTTTTAGGTCAGAATTTAGGTTAAAATAGACAAAACTCTATTTTTTAGTTCTTGCTTTGGTCAATTTTGAGAAGTAAGTGTGCAGCTCTCTTGTAGAACATTCCAGCTTATCATTCCTCCATAACACAACCTATACCATTTCATATCTCAAGATTTCCCCCACTCATTCGCCACATTTCACCAATCTGCCCTAATTCCTACGTTTTTCCATAGAATTGCTTTCTTGCCATTTGAACAAATCCAACCATCTCCTTCATTCCTGATCTTCAATGACAAAGTTCTAGACCCTTCAACACCTTCATCCAGCCTTAATTACCCTTTTCCCATGATTTTTCCACCTTCAAACCTCCAAAAACCACTTTCGGCCTCCTCTTGTAGATCCTCCTGTAGAACCTCCTGTAAATCCCCTGCAGCCTCCTGTAGAAGTTCATGCGAGTGATTTCTCGAAGTTTGATCATAATGGAAGCCTATAGAAGGGTACTAGGGACTTCTAAGGACCTCTCCACACCTTCCTCACTATCTGCAAAAGCCAACTCCTTCTTCCTTGGCCACCAAACCTCTGCACAATCACAACCAATCAAACCATAAGCATAATAATTCCACATAAAAATACTCAAAAGTACAAAAAGATGATTTATTCTCATTTATCTTCAGAAGTAGCTTGAATACATGTAATTTACCTTTTCAATAGTCAATGGAACCCACTTCAGTAGTTTCCATCTCTTTTTTTGCACAACTAGGGTTTGCTAGGGTTCGCATTTCCTTCAGTTTTCCTTCTCTTTCTGTAAGTAGAATAGTCCCTGTAGAGTTAGCTTTCTTCCATCACAGATAAAAGCTTCTTCTAAGAGCTCATAGAAGCTGGATTAAGCTCCTAGCGAACTTGTGCCAGCTGATCAAGTGACAACCTGCAGTAAGAGCTAGTACTTGTGCATACAACACCGTCGCTTCCAAGTTTGTTACGAACTACTGGGTTGATAAAAGTAAAGAAGGAAGCCCCAAGAGTTGCAACATTATTGCTGCAATACTGGAGCTCACCACTCTTTTTGGTGCCATTACCAGGGAAGCGTCAGAGTATTTTGTGATTACTGCTTTCTTCTATTTTCTACTGCAACATTATGCTAGGTAGTTTATTTCAGCAAAAGTAGAGTAGTTGTTTCATTTCAATTTTGCAATTTCAATTCTGCAAAAGTAGATTAGACATTTCCTGCTTTCATTTCAATTTTTCAATTTCATTTCAGTAAGCGTAGATTAGACATTTCCTACTTTCATTTCAATTCTACAATTTCATTTCAACAAGTGTAAATTAGACATTTCCTGCTTTCATTTCAATTTTGCAATTTCATTTCAGCAAAGTAGATTCATTTTAGTTAGTTGCAATTTGTTGTTTAATCCATTTCAGTTTTACAGGTACAAGCAGAGAAAACAAAAATCACCCAAAAAAGAGATTTCCTTTCATGCCTCGTAGGAACAGAGACAATTCAGGAAAATTCCTACCCAACACCCCCACCACATCACTGAGTCACCCTTCTCTCTTCTTTGGTGGTAGTGATCCAGAAGAACCTATAAGTGAACCTCTAGAGATATACGAAGATCCTATAATAGAAGAAGAGCAAGAAACCATTCCTCCTGAGACCATGGCTGAAAATAGAAATGTTAGAGGAAATGGGGAAATAATAGAAGGTGCCTTTCCTATCTGAGAGACCAATTTGGACACAAAAATGAAAAACATAAGTCCTTCAGCCTTACCTCACTTCCATGGACTGACTACCGAAGATCTTGATACCTTCTTGTTTGAATTTGCTATTCTCTGTTGAACCTATGACTATGTAGAAGACGAGCAGAAGTTGAAACGGCTTCCTTCTACCCTCAAGGATGCAACCTTGTGCTGGTTCTTGGGGCTACCTGGAAACAGTATCACAACTTGGGCTCAAATGCAGCAAGCCTTTAACAAAAAATACAGGGACTACTGTAGGGCAAATGATACCAAGGAAGAAATCTTCCGAATGACCATGGGAAGTGATGAATCTTTAGAGGACTATGAAGAGAGGTTTCAACTCAATTATAAAAGGGCCAGGTGCACACTTGAACCTGAATCTTTGAAGTTGGTTCTACTTGGAGGAGTCCCTGAAGACCTTCTAGATACCCTCCATTTGCTAGCTGGGGAAGACATCTACCAACTACCTTATGATGACATAAAGATTGTGTTTAAAAACCATTCCAGGTCAGCTACAAATAGAGGTAGGGGAAGTAAACCTTTTGCCAGTAAATCCTCATCCAGTTTATCCTTTAGAAACAAACTTAAGAATTGGCTGGAAGATTTCAAGAGCGAGGTGAGGCAGAATCTTGCCATGCAAATGGATACCTTACATTCAAAAGGATACAAGAGGAAGTTGAGAGGGCTTTGGCCATCTTTTGTCCCGGGTGCACTAGAAAGCATCCTAGGAATGAATGTCCATTGCACTCTATAGAAGTGTGTTTAGTCTATGAAGAAGACCATCCTATGAATTAATGCCCTTTCTTGCCTGGAATCAAAGCTACATATCAGGGGCTAAAGGAGCCATTGAACCACTCTATTTCACAAACGAAAGGAGGCCACATGGAGCCAGACCTTACGAGCAGGGAATGCAAGGGACATCCCAGAGCTATTATAGCCCTAATCAAGCCACTTCCATGTCTTCTTAAGGTCCCCCTACTTATCCTTCCTGGTCCACACCCCCTCCTTGGTCATATCCTCCTCAATACTAGGCTCCTCTAGTTTCTCATTCGTTTCACCCTTATGCTCAGCCATAACCTCAATGGAATGCACCTCATCAGGGGTGGAGGCCTCAGTATAACTCTCCTCCTTCTCTTTTGCCTCCACCACTTGCTCAACAACAACCATTACCTCCTGCTCCTCTAAGACAACCCCAAATACCTTCTCAATCAAACCCGAACCCCAACAACTGACAGGCCCAACAGGTATATAGTGGAGAAACATCATGCCTGACCTATGCTGTGGAGATTCGGGAGATTAACCTATGATCTGGGAAGGTTCTCCTAGATAGCCAACCTCCTCCTAAGGTGGATGAAGAAGAAAAACAGGAAAGTGAACCAAAAGTCATTCCACCCTTTCCTAAGAGACTAACTGGAACCACACAACCGACCCCAGAAGAAACTGAACTTCTGGGAGAATTGAAATAGTTATGTGTAAAGATACCGCTTCTCCAAGCTATAAAGGATGTGCCTATATAAAACAAGATGATCAAGGAGAATTGCTTCAGGCACCCATGTAGGTGCAAGAGAGATGCCCCAACTATCAAAGTCATATGACAACTGTTCGACCTAATGTTGGGGTAGGTAATCTGTCCGAAATATCTAGACCCTGGGAGTCCTGTAGTTTATGTCCACATCAATGGCACCATAATCTCCCATACCTTGATTGATCTAAGGGCTGCCATTAATGTGAGGACCAGGGACACTATGCTCAAACTCAACCTTCAGGGTTCCCTGAGAAAGACCTCAACAGTACTACAGTTAGCAGACAGCTCCATTGTGACCCCTGATGGGATTGTGGAAGATGTAATGGTCTCTATTGATTCCTGGGAGTACCCCGCTGATTTCCTATTTCTCCAACCAAAGGCAAAGCTCAGTGGGTATCCTCTCATCCTGGGAAGACCTTGGTTGGCTACTGCAGATGCCTACATTAGTTGTTGAGCTGGGAACATGACAATTAAGAACGGGCATATGTCCAAACAGCTAGTCCTTTATCCTCCTTCCCAACCTCTGCTAGAACATGATTTACCTCTCTGGTTGGAGGAGGAAGATGAGGATGAAGTCTATTCCGCACCATTGTGTACAGTAAAGGCTACCATGGGGGTCCACAAACCGAGGATGATCTTATTGAGAACTTGATTCAAAATACACCCCCCAGTGTGTTGCCATTAGAAGAGCTGGTGGAAGAAACCCAAGCCAATCATTTAGTTGATCTCTGTGTGGCTGATCCGACCTCTCTCCGAGTTAAGAATGTGGAATTCAACCCAGAAAAAACCTTGAAGATCAACTCATCCCTATCCACCTCTCAGGAGAAAGAACTGTGTAGCTTATTGAAAAGTCACTTGGATGCTTTTGCTTGGAGCTATAATGAGATGAAGGGAGTCCACCCTTCAGTCTGTACTCATCACATTTAAATTAAAGAAGATTGTAAGCTAATCAGGCAGCCTCAAAGGAGGATGAATCCAACCCTTAAGGACATTGTTAAAGAAGAACTGCAAAAGTTACTGGATGCAAGATTCATCTATCCCATCTCTGACAGTGAATGGGTTTCTCCTTTGGTGCTAGTGCCAAAGAAAAATGGGAAGTGGAGAATCTGTGTAGATTATTGGGAACTAAACAACGCCACCAAGAAGGACCATTTCCTGTTGCCTTTCATAGATCAAGTGTTAGATGGCCTAGCAGGGAAGAAATTCTTCTCCTTCCTAGATGGGTTTAGCGGGTACAACCAGATCCAAATCAACCGGGAAGATAAATATAAGACCACTTTCACTTGTCCTTAGGGTACTTTTGCCTACCGGGTCCTTCCTTTTGGGTTGCGCAATGCTCCTGCCACTTTCCAGAGAGCAGTACTGAGCATATTTGCTAAACTGGTTCATGATTCAGTGGAGATCTATATGGATGACTTTACCCCTTATGGTTCTAACTTCCAGGAAGTTTTGACTAACCTGGGAAAAGATTTAGCCAAGTGTATTGAAATGAACCTGTCCCTCAATCCTAAAAAATGTGAATTCCTGATGACTGAAGGAACCGTACTAGGTCATACAATTTTTCAGAAAGATTACAAGTGGATCCCAACAAGATTGTTATCATCCAAAGGGTCCCACCTCCTCAAAAGGTAATAGATGTTCAGAGTTTTCTAGGCTTAGCAGGGTATTATAGAAGATTTATTAAGGATTTTAGTAAGCTAGCCTCTCCATTGTTTGGTCTTTTGGGAAACGATGCTGAGTTCACATGGACTGACAACTATCAAGAGGCTTTGGACGCCTTGAAAGGTAAGCTGGTAACTGCCCCAATCTTGAGAGGTCCAAACTGGGCCCTACCTTTCCACATTCACACAGATGCCTTGAACAAAGCGATAGGAGCAGCCTTAGGGCAAGTTGATGAGAAGCTGCCTTATGCCATATACTTTGTCAGTAAAAACTTGTCCAAGGTAGAATTAAACTACACTATAATTGAAAAGGAGCTCCTAGTTGTAGTCCATTCCCTAAACAAGTTCAGACACTACATCATTGGCTATAAAACATTCGTACACACTGATCATGTTGCAATTAGGAATTTGATGAATAAACCAGATATAAATGCTCGTATCATTAGATGATTACTTTTATTGTAGAAATTTGATTTGACCATTGTTGATAAGCCAGGTAAGGAAAATGTTGTTACTAATTTTCTATCTAGACTAGATTTGCCTGCAGGTGAAGAAGGAATGGTGGATGACCAAATGCCACATGAACACCTATTTTCTATTTCAGTACTCTCTCCATGGTTTTCTAATATAGAAAATTATTTAGTTTTAGTACAGTTTCCGCCACATCTGTCCTCAAAAGGGAAGAGCAATATCATGAGGAAAAGTGCCCCATTCACCTAGATTGGGGCCAATCTTTTTAAACTTGGCCCAGATCAGATTTTGAGGCAATGTGTTAGGGAGGAGGAAGTTTTTGACATCCTCCTAACCAGTCATGATGGGCCCTGTGGGGGCCACTTTGTAGCAAAGAGGAATGCTTTCAAAATTCTGCAAGCAGGTTACTATTGGCCCACTCTTCATCAAGATGTCAGGAGATATATCAGCCAATGTGACCGATGTCAAAGGATGGGGAAAACTACTCCAAGGGATGAGATGCCCCTACAACCTCAAGTGACTTTGGAGCCATTTGAGAAGTGGGGCATGGACTTTGTGGGTCCTATCAACCCTCCTTCAAAACAGAAATCTTACATCATTGTGTGTACTGATTATCTAAAAAAATGGGAAGAAACAAAGGTGATCAAGGCAACAATAGAAGAAAAAGTAGCTGAGTTTTTGAGGGAAAATATCTTCTACAACTTTGACTATCCAAGAGAGTTAGTCATAGATCAAGGGAGTCAGTTTACCTCCAATCTGATTGAAGACTTGCTCACACACCATAAGATTAAGCACAAAACTTCCACCCCTTATCATCCACAAGCAAATGGACAGGTGGAAGTCACTAATAGAGCTTTGGAAGGGATTCTGACTAAGGTAGTGAGCATCAATAGAAAATATTGGGTAGATCAATTGGTTGAGGCCACCTCGGCCTATAACACCACCTACAAAACCACCACAGGGTTCACACCCTATGAGCTGGTCTATGGAAAGAAGGATCTGTTGTCAATAGAATTTGAATATAACACATTAGGGATGGCAGCTCAATTGGACCTAGATCTTAGCCATGCCTAAAAGGAAAGATTGCTTCAGCTAAATGGATTGGACGAACAAAGATTGCAGGCCCTTCTCCACTCAGAGGTAGTCTAACTTCAAAGAAAAATATGGCATGACAGACACCTCAAAGAAAAACAATTCCAGCAAGGAGATTGGGCACTGTTGTATGATTCAAGATATAAAGACTTCAAGGGAAAACTGAGGACAATATGGTTGGGACCATACACAGTATAAAAATGCAATGAAAATGGTTCAGTTCTGATCTAGACCATTGATGAAGAAGCCATCCTCATGCTCATCAATGGGCATAGGTTGAAGATCTACAGGAAACCCCTTTCCAAGCAGGAATTCATTGATAATCTGGGTAAAACAGTGTTGGTAGTGGAGTAGGTCCCTGTCTCCACTCCACCCACACCCTGAGAAAAATAAATAAATAAATAAATAAATAAAAAGAGAAAAAAACAGAGAAAAAACAGAAAAAAGAATAAAAGATCTCTAGGTGAAAAGCTCCTGGAGGTGCCCAGGGCAGGTAGTGAGGGTGAAAACCTCCTGGAGGCACCCCAGCTGTCTCATAAAAAAAAAATCTAACTTCTTTTGAATGAATTGCAGGTTGTAGGAGAGTCACACAAGAGAAAAAGACATGGCCAGGCAGCATACACCCTTCATAGTCCATTCCTCCATCACCATTATCCTTTCCTAAGCCTTGGTCTCATTTGTTCTGAAAATTTTGCATTCTACAGGAAACTCTATGTATTCTACAGGAGGCTCCTATAGAAACTATAGAAGGCCAAAAATCAAGTTCAGAGAAGAACCTGAGGGTTGGACATTTGTCTAGAAGGCCTGTGGACCTCCCTACCACCATCCATCTACCTAACTCTCCATTCGATCCCTACACACCCTCACTTCCACTTTCTTTTCTTTCCCTACACAGGTAAATACAGAAATTCTATTTCTTTCATTCTTTAAACACAAAAAAAGATGATAAATAAAGCAGTAGAGTTCTTTACTTATTCTTACCTGATGCCTTCCAGCTCTTATTCCTTTCATTCAGAACCTTGTTTAGCTGTCTTTTTAGCTCCTGCTCAAGCATCAGCCTAAAATTTCAGAAGGAGAAGCAACTACAAGAAATCCTGCATGATTCCTGTAGCAGCTGATCCATTTGAAAATCAAACTCTAGAGACAGGGTAAGTGCAGCCAGGATGTATGCAACATGCAAGGAGCAGAGCTTGATCGAAAAATCACCAGCATCAGCCAAAGGCCGAGCATGCAGAGCACCAATAGCAATAGCAATGAGGAAATGAAGTGCCAAAGTCCGAGCATGCAGAGCACAACAACGACTAATAAGTAAGTGGCTAAACCTATTCCTCGATTGCATTAATATTATTTAGGAACTGCATGAACTATTGGAATGGTCATGATTAAACAAAATCAATGGCCAGCTAACTAGCCACCCTCGTTCAGTTCAAAACACCCTCATGGAGTTCAAATGAGCCTTGTCCAATTGAAACTGCAGTTCACATATGCAGTCAACACGTATGGCTCGTCAACTCGGGGAGAAAAAACTCAGAACCAGTAGTGGTGGTGGCATATAACAGGAATAAGGCAGGTGACGGGAGCTAGGCGACATGAAAAACCATAATGACACTGGCATAGGACTAACGGTTTAGATGGGGATAACATACCCATCCAACCACCTCAACTCGTCATCGCAGATTACGCCATTATCTTAAATACAGTGTGGTCTAAGCCTCCACCACCTTTTGTTTCATTTGAGTCAACAAGTTCTTGACTGCAGCACTCACCTACCACCTTTAGAACAGTGACCTAGTCATTTTCTGCCAGTTTTTCAAAACCCTCCCGCCTATCAGGTTGTACAAGAGCACTACTGCATTCTACAAGAGCAGGAACACCATCTATAGGAGGCTTTCTACAGGAAAGATAGAGAGCAGCTTTGCAGAAGAAAAATTTGGAATTTTTGTCAAATTCGAGCTTGAAATGAGGTAGGCTCAGAAACCTACTTTGCATATGATATATCTATACAAGGTGGTGGGTTAAAAGTAAAGTATTGGGTTGAAAAAGAAAGGAAAGGGAAGCTCAAAATTCTACCTGTGTTTTTCTAAGTTCTACACAGTCTCTCCATTTTCTTCTCTACATTCAAAATCTGTCTTTTTCTTCCTCGCATTCTTCTGTAAAAAAGAGATGCAACCATAGAAACCAAGCCTGTGAAAAAATGAATTCACAAATTCTATATACTCTAAAAAAATTGTGTTATATATTCTTTGTTATGTCAAAGTCTTGATTTGTTTTCCAAAAACCGAGAAGCAAATTCAGGTTGAAAACAGTTTGAAGGGAGGGAAAAATTGCAAGTTGATGTTGTGAAAAAAAAGAACACGGGAAATTCCCTCTCTGGTTTCAAGAAAAAAACAAAACTCAGCTATCCCTTTGTTTCTAGTTCTGGAAGTTGTTGCCTTCCTCCTCACTTGAGCATTTTCAGAAACCACTAAACACCATGCCAGGAGGTTTTATGAGAAAGGAGCCTTTGAGCTCCAAAAAATTGCATGAGCACTCCAAAGTGGTGGCCCTTTTCACTAGGGAAAACTGGATGTCTTCCTTTGAGAGAATTCATGGTTATGATGAAGAGGTGACCGAGGAATTTTTACTGTCCTTAAGACCCCATTCCAAAACACATGCTACAGTCAATTTCAAGGGTCTGACCCTAGAGCCTACACCAGATTTTATTAGTAGAATCACAGGTCTTCCACTTGGGCTCCCCTAGAGCAAAGAAGAAAAACCATTAGGACGGGTTGCTAAAAAGACATTTTTTTCAGCCTGATGAGCATCCTGTAGAGGATAAGAATGGGGTCAGAAGAACAAGCTTACCTCCTCCATGGAGTGAGGTTAGCTACCAGATCATGAAATATATCACTTGTGAAGGAAGATTCAGTATAGTTTATGGTTATCACTTCAGTTTATTGCATGAATTGAGATATGGGATGGACCTACCTACAGCTAGAAAACTCAGTCTCCCATATTTCCTCCTCCAGTCTTTGGTAGAATGTGGCACCAAGTTGAATGCAGGGGTCCCAGACTAGTTGGCCCACCATGGCCTCATTAAATTATTGGTGGAAGATGCCCTAGACACATACATCATCCCCATAGCTTTGGAAATTTTTAGGAATATGTCTAGAGAAGATGACATCAAAACTCTTACTGATGACCTTAGCCCATCCGGTAGTGAAGAGGAGGATCAGAAAGAGGAACTTGAGAAGGAAACTCATGAGGAGGCACAAAATGTTCAGACAGAAGGAGAAACAGAGGAGAAACAGAAAGAAGAGGAGAAACTTGACAAAAGCACAGTTGAACCTAAGGTAGAAAGGAAAACAACATCAACAACAGAGAAGAGGAAGAGGAAAAAAGCTGAGAACAAGAAGCCCAAGAAAGCTCAGAAAAAGACTGCCACAGGAAAGGCAGAGACTTAGCAAGAAAAGGAGAAAACACCACTAGAGATAGCAGAGACAAAAACAGAAACAATAGACACAAGGAAAACTGTAGAGGATGAAGAAGAAGAACAACAAAAAGAAGTGTCCCTTGAGACACTGGCAAGGGAAGCAACAACTCTGCTTGTTGCATTGAACCCTCTATCTAAGAAAAAGGGAAAAAGAAAAAGATAGACATCTATGTATTTCAAAGCCCGGAGGAGTGCCAGGATTAAGGTGGGAAAGCCCCAACCACCATCAAAAGAACCCATTATCATTGAGGATGCACCTATTGTGAAAAAGGAGGAATCTCCCTCCAAAATCTCTATCACCTACAAGAGAGGGAGTCCCAAAACCTCCTCCTGGAAGGAAAGAATCAAATTGGTGGACTCCAAATCAATCCTATAGGAGGCACAAACCTGACACTGGCCAAGCTTAAAGAAACTGAAAAATTGGAAAAGAAGGTAGAAGAACAGTCACAAGAGGAAAGTAAGGCAAAAGAAATACCTAAGCCAAGCCCTCAGCCTAATTTAGGCTCCTATTACAATCTTCTAGAAAGTGGGAAGATCATCCCATAAAAATTCGCTGTGCCTCTTTTCTTCGAATTAGAAAAAGAAAGGGTTAGGACCCACACCTGGATGCAGATTGCTAAATCTAAAGGAGTTGAAGATATAGGGCACATGGAAAACAAGTTGAGAGAGTTGAGCAGGGAGTTGGGCATGGTAAGGAACATAGAGAGCATTAGAAGATCCCAACTACAGGAAGAAAATGAACTGTTAAAAAAGAAGTTACAGGAACGGGAACCTCAAGCGGGAGACAAGTTGTCAATCTTGGAAGGGCAACAACAAAAAAAAGGACCCCTAGCAGATAAAGGAGTAGCAGAGAAACAACAACAAGAAGAAGAACCACAAACTGATGTTGAAACGTTGATGAAACAACAGTAAGAAAAAGAATCTCATGCAGCAACTGAAGTGCTCATTTAAAAAAGAAGTTGCAGGAAAAGGAAGCCTAGATGGCCTACATGGCTAGCTGGGCAATGGAGGCCTTGCAGTGCAGACAACCAGCGAGATCTTATGCACTGTATCTCAAAGACCAGTGGATTCAATTCTAGATTAAAACATTGGCCCAGAGGGGCACAATGCCATTTCAAAATTATGGTCAGTTTATGCCTTTATGTGATAATAGTTCAGCCGAGGATAAAGCCAAGCTAGCATAATTTTACCTACATAATATGGCACTTCCTCACATGAATTTATGGGATCCAAATGCTGCATTAGGAGACCTATAGCTCATGGCTATGGCTTCTTGGTTGAACCATGAAGAAAAGAGAGCAGTGGAAATTCAGAAAATCATGGCAAAGGAGCTAAGTGAGCCCCTCATGATAAGGGCAGAACCAGTAGAACCATTAGATCTCATTTATCCCCACCAACACCTAGCAGCCAATCCTCAAGTTCTTCTTGACTATGTTGACAAGCAAGCACAGGTTATCGCCCATTTTGAAGATATGGAGAGATTATTTGGTGATGGCTGCCTTCATGCTTGCATGAGAAGGTGGAATACATTGTCACATAGCCTAAAGATCAGGGAGTATCACTCCCCAACCAGAATGAGGGAAGCTATGATGAGAGTGCCCCTATATAAGCAACCAATGCAAAACTTGATAGCCAATTGGATTGGTCTTAAATTCAGTCCTCCACCACTGCTAGGACTGTTGGAAGGGGTTAAGGAGGAGGAAGAATAGAAACAATGGGAGGAAGTGGACAAGAAAGTAGGTTTCCATGACAGAGAGGAAGACATCACATCAGAGGCTTGGGATGTCAGGGAAGCTATTAAAGCTATTAAAGATGAAGAAATGGATTAGTTGCTCAAAGGATGAGCAACCCATTCAACAAGGGGGTGATGATGAGCCCCAGAAATGGTATGGGCTCATTTTGCCTATTATTTTCATTTAATCCACCATTCTCGATAGTTTTGTGCATGTTTTTGAATATATTTATGTCAATAGAGTGAATGGGGATGGTCACTTTGCCATGTAGTCTAATGAGTGTTTATTGCAAATATTTTGGACAATTTTGGACAAGGACTAGGAATTTATGAGCAAAATGACAACCAAACTTGAGGAAACAGGGATGAGGACTTATAGGAGGGGTGTCTCCTTCATTAATGACCCCCTTCCTCAAATTCTTCATCAACAGCTCAGAGTACAAAGGCCCACATTGATGATTCCAAGGGGTAGTCGAGCAAGTCAAGTAGGGTTGCTGTTATCTTCAGTTCTAGGCAGCCGAGTTCCTTAAGTTTAGGAGGACTATTGGGAGTACCCACTTGTATAAATAAGAAGGCTTCAAGCCTCAGTAGGTTAGCCATTTCATAGTATATTTTCGCACTTTTGTGCAGCGTTGTACCCAACTCATTTTCGAGCTCTTTTTGAAGATAGTTTTGTGATGTAATTGCTATTTTTTATCAATGAGGATCAATCTAGTTTTGAACCAGCACTGATCTTTTCTAGAGGGCTGAAGCTCTTGGGTTAGGTAACAACCCAATTTTCCCAACACCTCCTTTGTGTATTTATATGTTTTTTCTTGCACTCATGAGATAATTTATGTTGTTTAGGTTTATCTTTCTTTGTTAAATTAAGTTGCTTTTGATGGTTAGAATAATTGTTTTTGTTTCAAGTTGCTGAAGTAAGTTGCCACAGTAAAAAAAAAAGATCCAAAAAGGCTACCAATAGGTCTTGATCTCCGTTCTCCCTCCTTGGGACCATGATTTGAGGTCAAGGCACTACTGCTGCCACCAAAAACACATTTTTTGCTCTTCCAATGCAATTTCTAGTGTGATATTTTGAGTCGGAGAAGTTGATATTAGTTTGGTTTCACATGCTTAGATCATTTCATGTTCATTTACCATGGTTTTGTCGCACAAATTTATGTTCATAGAGTTTTGTTCAACACTTTTCTAGTTTTAGGATAGAATTTAGGTTAAAATAGACAAAACTCAGTTTTTTCAGTTCTTGCTTTGGTCAGTTTTGAGAAGTAAGTGTGCAACTCTCTTGTAAAACATTCTATCTTATCATTCCTCCATAACACAACCTGTATTAGTTCATCTCTCAAGATTTCCCCCACATTTTCCACATTTTGCCAATCTGCCCTAATTCCTGCGTTTTTCCATAGAATTGCTTTCTTGCCCTTTGAACAAATCCAACCATCTCCTTTGCTCCTGATATTCATTGACAAAGTTCTAGACCTCTCAACACCTTCATCCAGCCTTCATTTCCCTTTTTCCATCATTTTTCCACCTTCAAACCTCCAAAAACCACTTTCAGCATCCTCCTGTAGAACCTCCTGTAGATCCCCTGCAGCCTCATGTAGAAGTTCATGCGAGTGATTTCTCGAAGTTTGATCATAGTGGAAGCCTCCAAAAGGGTACTAGGGACTTCTTATGACCTCTCCACGCCTTCCTTACCATCTGCAAAAGCCAGCTTCATCTTCCTTGGCCACCAAACCTCTGCATAGTCACAACCAGTCAAACCATAAGCATAATAATTCCACATAAAAATACTCAAAAATACAAAAAGATGATTTCTTCTCATTTCTCTTCAAAAGTAGCTTGAATAAATGCAATTTATTTTTTCAGTAGTCAATGACGCCTATTTCAGTTGTTTCCATCTCTTTTCTTGCACAACTAGGGTTTTCTAGGGTTTGCATTTCCTTTCAGTTTTCCTTCTCTTTCTGCAAGTAGAATAGCCCCTGTAGAGTTAGCTTTCTTCCATCACAGATAAAAGCTTCTTCTGAGAACTCATAGAAGTTGACTTAAGCTCCTAGCGAACTTGTGCCAACTAATCAAGTGATAGCCTGCAGTAAGAGCTAGTACTTGTGCATACAACACCGTCACTTCCAAGTTTGTATGAACTATCGGGTTGATAAAAGTAAAAAAGGAAGCCCCAGGAGTTGCGACATTATTGTTGCAATACTGGAGCTCACCACCAGCAACACCTTCTTATCTTCTATCATATCCCTCACAAAGTGATACTGAACATCAATATGCTTTGTCTTTGAATAATATGTGGGGTTCTTTGCCAAGAAAATTGCACTTTGGCTGTCACAGTCTATCTTTATAGCTCCTTGTACTAACTTCATACTTGAACACAATCTCTGCAACCAAAATGCTTCCTTGCTTGCATGAGTAGCTGCCATGTATTCTGCCTCTATAGTTGATAGTGCCACTAGAGATTGTTTCTTACTCATCCAACTAACTGCACCTCCAAATAGGTTAAACACATACCCACTTGTAGATCTTCTTTGATCCAGATCTCCTACCCAGTCTGCATCAACAAAGCCACGAATATCCAACATTTTTTGCAATCCTAGTCTTCCTTGGTAGCACAAACCATAATCACTAGTGCCACGCAAATACGTGAAAAGCCTCTACACTATTGTCCAGTGCTCCTTCCCTGGTTTTGACATAAACTTGTTCAATACTCCCACTGCATGTGCAATGTCTAGTCTAGTATAGACCATTGCATATGGAACACGAGATATGTCCTCTTCCTCTTCGTGTGTCTTGGGACACTATTTAGCAGATAACCTCACACCTATAGGAATAGGAACCTTCACCGATTTACTATCCTGCATATTAAACCTCTGTAGTATTGTATCGACATACTTCCTCTGGTTTAACCAGAGCTTTCTCTTTGATCTATCTCTTTTAATTTCCATGCCTAAAATATAGTTTGCAGCACCAAGATCTTTCATGTCAAATTTGGAGGACAATTGGGTCTTCAAATCCTGGATAATTTCTTTGTCATTTCCAACAGCAACATATCATCCACATACAAGACCAGATAAATAACATGGTCACCAATTAATTTAAAATACACACAGTGATCTACTTTGCTTCTGGTGAAGCCAAGTCCCCGTATAACTGTATCAAATTTCTGATACCACATCCTTGGTGACTATTTTAACCCATATAGAGACTTCTTTAACTTGCATACTAGTTCTTTCTTACCCTTTGCTGCAAAGCATTCAAGTTGCTTCATGTAGATTTCCTCTTCCAGATCCCCATGAAGAAATGTTGTCTTCACATCCATTTATTCTACCTCAAAATCAAAAGCAGCAACAACAGATAAAAGTAATCTAATAGAAGTTACCTTGGCAACAGGAGAAAAAATATCACCAAAATCAATTCTTGGCACCT
>APFE031190175.1:22024-56053 GCA_000404065.3 Pinus taeda | reverse complement strand
GGGGGAAGGGAAGAAACACTAAGACGAAAGGGCAGGGATCCAACATCTACTGATCTTCTAGTCGTCATCTCTGTTTAAATTGTTAGGCCTTCTTTCAATTTCAATAGCTTCCCTGAATTTACGATGATGGAACTGAGCAATTTTGGCAACAACCTTGGCCTCCTCTATACAGACCTGATGCTTGGTCTTATCCACATGTTCTGCTAGTGCTGAAGACTTGGTTCTCCCATGTCTCAGGTCAGCTACATGTTCGCTAATTCTCTGATTGATGGAGCGCCCTGTTTCCCCGATATAGGGTGTCCCACAAGAACAAGGGATCAAATAAACACCCTTCATGTCCTTAGGGTTAATAGGATCTTTCATCGATCGGAGGGAATTACGAATGGTTCTGATTAAATTCATTCAACAATTACAGGAAAGGGCTTCCAATACTACTATTCAAGTCAACATTAAAACTAAATTAGTTTAGTTTTGAACTAACCCTGGAATCATTCATGGCAACTTTTTAAATTCTTTCTAATATATATAGATTGTGAGTAAACCATACATTTTTAGCTTTGCATACTGCCATTTCTTTGTTCTGAATCTTCTCCGGATATCTTGATTCTGTCTTCCAAATTCCTCAATATGCAACTGGTGACAACATGAAGCTTGCTCATGCCAAACTGCAATCAGAATCTGGCCTCTCTAATGATAAATCAAAAACAGAACTAAGCAAAGATGAAAATCCATCACAAATTTTGAGATGAATCAACACAACACACTCATTATATGGCTAAAAAGATTAAAATCCTTTCAATCAATAAACCAGAAGACACTGACCAACACTTGTGTCTGTGGAATAGGAAATTGAATCCGGCGTGACTGCGAGAGGGAAAATTGAATGGCGTTGAGCATGAAGGAGAATGATTCTATTTTTGTGAACAGCCCATTGTAGAGCATTGTAGTATGATTCTATTTTTGTGAACAACCCATTGCAGAGCGTTGTAGTTGTTCTCGGTGTCATTCATGGCCACCATTATGGTCCTGCTTCCAATCTTCTGCTCCTCCATGGACCTCACTTGGTATCGCGGATTACACCCACAAAATGCTAATGGTGGTCGTTTGGTAGGTGTCAACTATGGTGGTTTGGATGGTCGCAGGTGTAAACAATGGGTAGGCGTAAATGAGAGAGGTAGTCACCCATGCAACTTTAGTTAAAAACACTTGCTCAACCACCATTTTAAAAACTTTGCATAAAAAAATTTGTTAGAAGCTCACTTACGAAACTTTGGATAAAAAACCTGTCCGCCCACGTGAAGTTTGTAATAAGAGGGAAATTTTAAAACTTTCGTTAAAATTTAATAAATGGAAATAGCCCATTTTAAACTTTGGTTAAAAACTGGAGTGTGATGAAAATTTGCAATCAAAGAATCAATTAATAGCTGGTCAACGCTCCAGCAATCGCAATAGTCCCTGCTCTGCTGTAATCAGGGACTAATAATGTCAAAGTTCTTAATAAATAAGATAGAGCTTTGCTTTTTACACAGGTTACAGGTTGCGGGTTCTTTAAGGATAAATTTTGAAAAGCTTTTTATATTTCATATAATTTAATGATAATTTAATTGATTGTTGAGTAAAGTGTATTTATAATTTAAATTTATTAAAATATTTTATTAAAATAAATCAATTTAATATAGTAATTTTTTATTTTTGTCAAAATTTTCGTAATTTAATAAATTAATTGGTTTGGAAGGTATTTATATTATTCAAAAATTAGTAAAAAAAAAATGAAAATTTTATAACATGTTGAAACTTAGATTATGTAGAATTAAAATTATTTTCTAAATTTTTGGTTTGACAATTTTTTTAATGAATCTCTTTTCTAAAAGATTAACATATTCTTATTTTAGTTATTGAAATTTCTTACTTCACTTTAACAATTAATGTTATTCACATGTATTTTATGTAATAATATATTTTTATTACTAGTAGAAAAATATCAAACAACACATAATGCACATAATCAACTGATTTTTATACATTCACATCCCCAACTCTATTAGAGCATAAATTACTTACATAGATGATTGGGAGATATTTAGATATAGCGATTCCTACCAAGATAAATCTACTTTATTATCAATAGAGAAAATATGTTTTGTCCCATATTTTCCTTCGCATCTCCTCTTATGAAAATAATAGAAAAATTATTATTAACATTATTGTAAACTAAGAAATAATTAATAATAGAAAGAGGTTTGATCAGATAATCACTTTATTTTAAAAATATTAAAATCTCAATATTAAAATAAATATAAAGAAATCTATATTAGAATTTCAAATAATGAAGAATTAAATTAAATATAAATATTTTTATAAAATTTTATCTTTATATTAATCAATATTATTTGGAAAAAAATATTATCATTAAGAAAATAATATTTTGTTGATCAAGATTTTCTCAGTTGTCATCCTTTACTAGTGTGAACAACTTTTCTATTTTAATATTATTAAAAAATAAATTGAACACTAGCATTATATATATAGATATATTAAAAATGAGTAATTCTTATATTGTAATTAAGAATTACAATACCCACCAGTCCCTAGTTTTGGTTTCGTAATCTCGACTTTAGTAAAGTGGAGGTTTGTGCATAATCTATTGACAATTTTTCCTAAAGAAATTGGCCCACTCCAACTTTTATATTCATTTGGGGTTGTTTTAATATTTTAAATTCTGGAGATACAATTTGGTGAAACAACTTTTAATTATTCAATGCGGTGAAACCATATATACATATAAAACGGACTTAAAGTCTTAAATAAATCTTAAGTTACAAATAAAATAAAACGTGATTCCAACACATACATCTCAAACCAATTTAATCAAAAAAGTATACATAAAAAACCTATTCCACTGCCCCCAATTTAATCATGATGAAGAAGTTTATGGGTAGATGGGACAGGCCAATTCAGTGCTAATTTCCATGGTGCTCGTCACGTTGGAGAAGTGAATGAGTTGGTAATATGACGGTCATTGTAGTTGTACATTCACTTCTACGAATGTGTATGCAGCTAGGATGTGTTTTTTAATAAATATTATCTATAAAATTCTTTTGTGGATTTTGGTTTGTAATAAAAAGTAATTTTAAAAAATTACATAAAAAATAAATAATAATTTTAAAAAATAAATAAAATATTTAAAATATAAAAATAAAATTGATAGTTATTTTTTTGTCTTCAAAAGTGAAAAAATGTTTTTTTATTAAGAGTATATATCTGCTACAAACACACATAGCTAAAACACCCACAAAAGATACTCTAGTAGTTCATGCATATATATAAGGTCTAAATAAACATACATATATATTTGTGGATAAACACCAAAAGGCAACAAATCTAAAAAAATATCTAATAAAATTGATCGCAACATCGTCACAAAAATCCAAAGGCATCCACAATGTTTGATTGTGTTAGAGCTCAAGAGATTGAGGCCATTGACCTGTAGGGAGCATAATTCTCCCCCTTCCCACTAGTGAGCCATTTTCATATTTTCAAAGAAAATGTATCCTTCCTCTACTCGCAATCCATTTTTCGAGTGGGTGTCTGCCTTACAGTTCATTTTCCTGTGTATACGCGGAATATATATTAGTTGAAAGTACTCCCTTAATACTTGGATTATGTCCAATCAACACTGAAGAAGAAGTACTTGCAAGTTTCTCTTTCTATCAACCAATCTACAACACACCTAGAGTTGCCCAAATTTTGTAGGGAAGCTATCTCCATAGATGCAATGACAATGATCTTTGCTTGTGTTGGAACCGCTCCCCACATTCAGTCAGAGAAGAACAATGATATCACTAGGAAGGATGATATGAACACCTGTTGGGAACAGGTTCTCCCAAGAGTACTTTTGGGGCTAAAATCCCATGTTTTGGGATAATTTTGTAATAAAGTTGTAAAGTCTCTGCATTTTATGGTCGCGGAGCGCGAAGGTGTCAAGAGTCATAAAGGGTTGTCTGCCCTTAGTTGGTAAAGTGTCAAGTCGGCTGTAAAGATCCACCCATGGTCCACAGACCATGGGATTGTATAAAAAGGAGCTAAGTAAGTAAGCTCTAAGAAGTTAAGTAAGGAAGAAAAGTAGCGAAGTAGAGGGGAGAAGTCTAAGTGTTCTCGGGTCTTAGAGTAGGTAGAGGCTCTGCAGCTGAGTGCACAGAGACCGAGGGCGGAAGTCCACAGCTGAGTGCACGAACTCCTGCAGTTGTGTGCGCAAGACAGATAGACTCTGTGTTAAACTGGAAGATATCAATAAAGCGAAGTATTCTGCAATTACTGTGTATGTAGTTTCTGTTAATGCATCTAATTATATTGCGTTTTGGGTTTAATTTACAATGTTTATTTGATGCACGGATATATGTGATTGTATCAGTTAATTGAACGCAAGTAAGGATACCAGTTTACGTAGTGCTAACTGTGATTGATTAGTAAGATAAGTAAAACACTTGAGATAACTTGGGAACCTATACAATACATTTTCATAGTTGCGCAAAAGTACTTGGACCACGGGTTAGGGTTGCGCGAAGGTCAATCGTACACCTTTGCGGAGGTACGGAAGGGCAGAATAAAGGGTAGACTGACAGAGCCCTAAGGCTTAGAGACGTGCACTAAAGTAGGGGAAAAGGGTATAAACCAACATCACAACCATCTTAGGGTGTAGAAGCTTGGTTCTAGCATCCCCTCATACTGCTGCGGGTGAGACTTCGGTCTGCACTCTGTGGGCTGATGCGAATGGGCCAGTATTGTAGGGATTTGTTTGGCTAACTAACACTGAACCTGGGTCAGGGCCCACTAAGCCAACAAATTGTTCCATTGCCGGGACGGGAATCTGCATGAGAGATATGTGATGTTGTAACACTGGAATCCGACTAAGAAAGAGATCGAGGACTAGTTGGATAGAAAGATCCACGAATTCACGAAACAAGAGAACAGAAACCCGCGACTGACAAAGGAACAATGGTTAAACAGGTACTTGTATATAGAAATCCACGATATATTTTTATGTTCCTTTCCAGTTGAGTTATACGAGTGGATCGCGAAGCTTGCGGATAGCCAAGGAAGGTGGAGGCTTGACAGTCCTATTGTCTGGACCCTGGAGCTAGTACAGAGATTAGAAGCTTTTGAGGATGATCGCTCATGTTGTAGATCATTCGCTCGATCGTATCATAGGAGGATTTGTGACCGAATTCACGGTTGATACCTTAGACAGTTACAACGAGGCAGAGCAATGCTTTTTGAAAGGTCCACGAGGTAAGTACCTGAAGACTTTAAATACTTGGATTAAGATGTTATTGTGCGAAAAATGGGCTATGCAGCTACCTTGATGTTTGGAGCTACGTGAAGTGGAAAGACTTATAGGAACAAAGGAAGAAAGGGCCCTAAATATAGCCCACTGATTTCATCTCCTTTGAGTAATGAAGAGAGAGTAGCGCAAGATTCTTTGTGAAGTGCAGTTCAGTTGATAAAACAAGGATTATCGCGACTGCCACCTCCACCTACACCACCTCTAGCTTCACCCCTGTCACTTGCGACTTCTCCCACACCATCACCACCTCCACCACAGTTCAACATGGCGAATTCAGTGAAGTTTCCTTTGTTTAAGGGCTTGGGAAATGAGGACTCAGACCAGTTCTGGTTCATTGTAAAAGATGTATGGGAAGCTAAGGGCATCACAAACGATCACATGAAGAAGGCAACGTTGGTTAGTGCTTTACAGGATCGCGTGCTAACTTGGTACATCAAGTACTCTAATGATAACCCAAACGTTGGGTTGGCAAAGATCCAGACCGCGCTGAATAAAGAGTTTAGTAGGCCTAAATATGAGGTGCATTCAATTATGGGGTTCAAGGAAATTGCGATGAAACTAGGTAAGACACCTTGGGAATTGGATAAGATATTGAAGTGTAAAATCCGCGAAGCTAATATGAACTTAACACATGGACAACACTGCGAGTTGTTGTGTGTGGAGCATGATTGTTTAGAGGTCTTTGTTTCAGCCGGATGTATACCCCAGGAAGTTTGTACACACCTCCACGCGGGGGGGTGCGAGGGGGACTTGTCCCCCCCTGTGGTGGTCTGAGGGGGCCGATCCCTCCCCGCTGGGGGGTTCGGGGGCCAGCGGTCCCCCGGCGGGGGCTCGGGGGCAGCACCCCCGAAGCTAAAAACATATGTAAATTTACCTTGTAAAAGTATAGTAATTTCTAGTCAATCTGGGCCGTTCATTAGGTGGATGATCTGACGGTAGAACTTATGTTTAGTTTAGGGTTTTTTTCCCTAGAAGGCAACCCCTCTCTTTGTATGAGGGCATTGTATTTGAGGCTGTGATAGATGTGTATTCTAGATGTGTGAGCAGAAAACAGAGAGGTGAGACTGTGAGAGAAAACAGAGGATATTACAGTAGATTTGCTGTAGGTTGTGTCTCTTCATTTTGCTGGATAATAGAAAGGAAGGACTGGCTGTTCAGGTGGACGTAGCCCAAACTGGGTGAACCACGTATATTTGTGTCTCTCTTGTTTTATGCGTTTTCTGTGTTTATATTTCTAAAATATTTTATGTGTTCCATTGCTCCGTAATATATAATTTTCTAACACGAGTGGTTCATGGCTTCGCTCCTACCTCACCTAAGGGTTGCACTGTCACAACAGAATATTACGACCTAGGCAGAGGCCTTGGAGATTGCAATAAGATTGCATGAAACACTGATGCAAGATATGAATCTGGGGGTTTAGCAGATCCATGCGTAGTTGCAAAATATTTGCCTCATAGTGCAAAGCTTGAAGCAGGATAGAACAGTTCAACCGGAGGCGTGCGAAGAGATATGGTTCTTGAAATGTAAGGGTTAGGGGCATGACAAAGACCACTACCTGGTCTTTGCGAACTACATTGTAGGAGGAGGACTGATGCCTTTGAGGCCAGAAGCCCAAGTAGGATCGAGCAGGGGGCCTGCGTTGCGGTGCGCTATATGTCAGGTAGCAGGGAAACATACAACTGATAACTGTCATTTGTTGCAAAAGTTTGTACAAACACCGCAACAACTGTTTTGCAACTTCTACAGGCCAGTATGGCATGATGAGCACAACTGCCGAAGTTATGAATTGATGATGGAGAAAACACCCGCCTATAGAGTTCAGGCAGAAACACCTCGCCCTGGGATGGTGCGAATAGGCTTCCAGGGGCGCGGGTGAGGCCGAGGTACAGGAGGACCTGGCAGAGGTCGAGGACAATTAATCTATTACAATTATGGAGGACCAAGACACTATGCCCATGAATGTGCTAACCCAAAGTGTCTGTCGTGCAAATATTGTACTCAGTTTGATCATGAGACAGAGGACTCTCCTACACTGATAGCGAGGATACACGACAAAGGGGTGTTAACACCACAACTAACTCAGAACCTGCAGATGGTGAGGGTTGAGCCTCGAAGATGATCTGAGTGTGAATATAGTGATCTGAAGTGGAATTGCAACAGGCGAGGATAAGGGGAAACAACCTGAAGATAGTGCATGGGTTTGCAAAGCTCTAGCAAAGGAGGCTGAATTTCATTTGTAGTGTGCACATGAAACGTTCACGGAAGCAAAAAAGAGCTTCACTGAGGCCTCTACCTCAGGGAGCTGGGATAAGCTTGTTCATGAAATGGACCCTTCTATGCTTGCGACCTTTATAGAGACTTGCATGAAGCTGTTGCACGATAGCAAGGTTGTGAAGAGTTTACAAGAACTTATAAATAGATGTGTCGGAAATGCTCTGGGTGAACCACACGTGGTGCGGAAGATTGGTAAGCATAAGGCAAGGACAGGGTGTGAGATGAGACTCACCATGCAAATAGGAGAATATGAAATGGATCAAGTTAATTTGGATTTGGGGTCAGAAGCGAATTTTTTTCCAAAGTAGACTTGGGAGCGGATGGGGAGAGCTGCACTGCAGTGGTCTCCGATTTAGTTAAGGATGGAAAATCAACAGAAAATCATCCCCATGGGACACCTACAAGGAGTAACTGTAGATATTGAAGGCGCGAGCGCATTGGCGACTTTGAAGTGATAGAAATTGTGGATGACAAAAACCCCTACCCTGTGCTCCTTGGCATTTATTGGGCTATTGACATGAATGGGGTAATCAAACTAAAGAAGCGAAATATGATATCTGAAAATAAATCGCTTCGCATAATAGTACCCCTAGATCTTGTTGAAGGATCGTGCTATACTGAACCAATCCACGATTACGAAAGCGATGACAATTTGGACTGCATATATAAAATAATAATGCAATACCAAGATTGGGTGAATCTAACAATGGATGGCTGAATTACATGGGATCGTGAGAGTTCTTGCACCTCAGACTCAGATGAAGAATTAGAGCACTGGCAGAATCAACTACATGAAGTAACTCCGCTGAGCTGTAACATGATGACACAGTCGCTGCATTGTGTGTTGTCAGAGGTACGAAATCAACCCACTTATGATGGCTTGAATGATGTGGATGTGTTTTTGGATGAATTTGAGAGTGAAGTACTAGAGAAGCAGTGCTTCCAGGCTTTGGACTGGGCATTGCGCGCTACACTCATGAGATGGTGGGTACGCACAAGGGTAGTTTTGACGACTGGCGCGAGTGTAGGAGGATGATGAGAACACACTTTGGGAAGCCGAAGGTATGAATGATAGATAAGTATGATAAGAAGGACGATCCACGTGCACACTTGGCCAAATGGGCTAAGGCCTATGGTGCGAAGTCCCAACCTGAATGGGTGCACTTGTTTTGTCAAACCTTGAATGTCATCCCGATGAACTGGTACTTGGAAACAAAAAGCTTCGCCATGGCACAGGCGAATGGGATATTCTGCATGAAGGATTCATAATGATGTTCAACTTCGAAGATGGATTTGACTGTATTGACGAAGTGCTACAAGAAGTTAAGGCAACAATCTTTAGGATAATGCAGGATCCTTTGGATCTAATTCAACTTGAGTGGACTACTCAGTTGAGCCATGCGATGGAATGCTATAACGTAATAGTCGAAGAAGAAGAATAGGACCCCTGAAAGATTGATATCCCTGAAACTGAGGGTCACCGCAAGGTCGAGGGACCGTAGATCGAGAATCCTGATATAAGCACACCATTGAAAAAAAAAATAGGTAAATATTGGTATGGAGGTAGAGCGCAAATTCGTGAATATTGGAGATTACTAGGATGACATGACGGTAGATAAGGTCACCAAATTTCTCCGCGAACACCAAGATTTATTCCCTACCAAGTTTACCGAGTTAAAGGGGATAATAGGAGACCTGGGCATTATGAAGATCATGTTAAAACCTGACGCGAAACCTGTTAATAAAAGACCTTACCATGTCAATCCAAAGATTAAGGAGAAGGTCCACTTAAAGTTAGATAAGATGCTCGCGATAGGCATCATTGAGCCCATAGAAGAATCTAATTGGGTGAGCCCAATGGTGGTACAGGAAAAGAAGCAGAAGGATGAAATAAGGATACGGGTAGATCTCAGGAAGTTGAATGATGCTTGCATGCATGATCCTTTCCTAAATCCATTCACTGATGAGGTATTGAATAATGTAGGTGGCTAGGAAGCCTACTCCTTCACTGATGGGTTTTCTGGGTACCATCAGATCGAAATCACGCCTAAAGATAGAAGCAAGATGACCTTCACAACTGAATGGGGGTGTTTTCAGTACACTGTAATGCCTCTTGGATTGAAGAATGCGCTTGTGATTTTTTTGCGCATAGTCATTGTTGCATTCAAAGACTTCATTCATAAGTTTTTGGAGGTGTACTTTGATGACTAGACTGTGTTTGGGTTGGTAAAAATCCATGTGGCTAGTTTGCGCTTAATGTTAGATACTTGTCGAAGGTACGATATTGCACTCAATATGAAGAAATGTATGGTTTGTGATCCTTTTGGGACTCTGCTATGTCATGTGGTTTGTAGACAGGGACTGATGGTAGATACAACGAAGATCGCATTGATACTTAACTTGGGGGTGTCGAGGAGTGTGAAACAACTGCACGTAACCTTGGGATATATTGGGTACTACAAGAAGTTTATCAAGGGCTATGCCTAGATCATCGCTCTTATGGAGAAGTTGTTGAAAAAGGATGTCACCTTCTATTGGAACGAGGACTGTCAGAAAATATTGGACGTGCTAAAATGAAAAATGGTCACTGTGCTGCTTTTAGTCTTCCTGAATTGGAAGAAGGAGTTTCATGTACATGTAGACACATCATGTATAACACTAAGAGCAGTACTGACATAGGCCGACGGAGGAGACTTGGACCATCCTATAGCATTCGCAAGCAGGAGGTTATCCAAGGCTGAGAAGAACTATTCCACCACTAAGCGTGAAGGATTAACCATGGTATACATGCTCCAAAAGTTTACACACTATTTGTTGGGTGGACATTTGAAAATGTATATGGATCATTTTGCATTGAAATACCTAGTCAATAAGCCTGTGTTGGGGGGGAGAATCTGCAGGTGGTTATTATTGTTCCAGGAGTATGATTTTGAAGTTATTGTGAAGCCTGGAAGACTGAATGCAGGACCAGACCATCTGGCATGCATCGAAACGGGGGAAGAGCCAACTACTTTGGAGGAGGGATTGCCTCACCAACAGTGCTTTGCAGTGCGCATCGCAAATGGTCACTTTGAAGACATAATACACTTCCTAATGACAGGAATTGACCCGGAATGCTACACTGTCCATCAGAAAAAGGAGTTAGTGGTGTGCGCAATAGACTTTTCTGTCATTGCCAGACATCTGTACAAAATGGGGTTTGATGGAGTATTGCGATGATATGTACCAAAGTTTGAAAGAAGCAGTATCCTTACAAGCGCTCATGGAGGTTTCACGGGAGGCCATTATATAGGAAGAGAGACCGTACAAAAGATTCTACTCATAGGGTTGCGATGGCCAATCCTCCATCAAGATTCCAAAGCCTACTACAGGGCGTGTGACATGTGTCAAAGGACTGACAGGCCATTGCGGAGAGATGAGCTGCCCCTAAACCCATAGATTACGTTATAACCTTTCGAGAAATGTGCCATAGATTTTGTGGGACTAATTCATATACAAGGGAAGAAGACGGGAGCACAGTACATTATCACCGCGACTGAGTATTTGACTTGATGGGTGGAGGCACAACCTGTGAAGGATTGCATAGGTGCGACCATTGCGAAGTTTCTCTTTGAGTATGTACTAATGTGATTTGGGTGTCCAAAGGATTTGATGAATGATTGCAGTACTCACTTTCTATATGAGAATATTAGCGCGCTGATAGAGGAATTTTAAGTGTATCATCAGAAAAGCACGCCTTATCACCCACAGGCTAATGGGATGGTGGAAGCATTCAATAAGGTGCTAGAGAATGCATTAACCAAGGTTTAAAATGATCAGTGAAGTGATTGGGACCTGCACATACCTGCAGTACTATGGTCCTATTGAACGACATGCAAAAAGTTGACTGGGTAGACACCCTTTAGGGTTGTATATGGTGTTGAAGTAGTGATGCCCATGGAATACATTGTGCCTAGTCTGCGCATAGCAGCACTCATGGGTATGAAGGATCGTGGAGCCTTGGAAGAGAAGCTCATGTAGCTTGCTGAGCTTGAGGAAGAAATATTTATGGCTAGATTTCACCAACAGGTCCAAAAGCAGCGCGAAAAAGCATGGCATGATCGGCACATTAAACTGTGCACCTTTAAGGTAAATGATCTGGTTTCGTTATATGACAACAATTTTGATAAATTTTCAGGGAAATTCAGAATGCACTGGCTAGGGCCCTATGTCATTAAGGAGATTACCGACAGTGGAGCATTTTAGTTGGTTAAATTGAATGGAGATCCCTTCCTAGGAAAGGTGAGTGGCAGCTAATTAAAGCCATACACCGGTGATCTGGCCAGATTACTATATGAAGGTAACATAGTCTTAGCACTCCAGGTAGCTGAAAGGAGGTGCAGGACTATAAACTACACTTCTCGGGTTGGGGAACTACACGAATGGAGGATTGTATGAAACGAGGCAATGTCATAGGGTTCACGCTAGCGCGAAGAGAGTTGTACTACCTAGGGAAAAACCGTGCAGGTTAACCAGAAAGTGACCGTTAAAGTCACTGTTCATGATTTGATGATGAGAATGTAGCCAAATGGAGTGGCAGGCCAACATTTAAGACAAAATTTATGGGTAAGATCCTTGGAAATATTCTGCCAATCCGGCATTAATGAATCGAATGTGGGGGGAACAACCAAATTTGAATTCAAAATAGCCTATAAATTATAGGTGGAGGCCTAACAAAAAAGACTTGGCATTTTGAACATTGAGTTGGTGAGCTCTCAGATGTGCATGATCTGCGCACTCTTTGAAGAATTGCTTGACTGCCCATTGTTTGATCAATTTCCAGAGTCCACCCGCAATTTCATTCGTGATTTTATCCCACGCTCTGAAGCTATGGATGTTGAAGTAGTGACACCTGAGGCAGCTGTGCTGGAGGTTGTTATGGAGGCAGAAGGAGCTGCTCCAGAGGTTACAGAGGTACTAGCTGAAGTCCCCAAGTCACCACGGATGTCTAGACCGAAGCCTACCCCGACCAAAGAGAGTATGAAGGATGAGAAGGGAAAGCAGGTTGCGATACCGGTGCATGTGTCGCCTAGAAGAAACCCACAGAAGGATAGCCCACCACATAAGAAAAGGGAAAAACCATTAACTTGGAGCTGAAGGAGGAAGAAATTGAGGAGATCCCGGTGGGTGATGAGGATTTGGGGTGGAAGTGGAGGACATTGAAGTCGAGGGTTCTGACCCTATCACTAAGTTGCGTGAATACGTCCCTCTGCGCAAATGCAAGACCAAAGTGTCAAAGGACATCGATGAAAGCAAGGTCGCCCTACACATACCTCTGCTGGCGAATGAGATTGTATTTGAACGACCGTGCTTGGGGCGAGTTCCTTTATTGAAATTGGAAGATTAGGACTTAGTTGACAATGAGAAGTTCCCACACTTGGCGACAAAACAACTAGTGCACTGCATTGTTCACACAACCACCGGGATGACTGCATTGGAACCGCGGAAGTGGCTCAGGGGTGTAGAAAAATCAGGCCTACTCAACCTACTATGGCTGTTGCACTACAATTGCACACCCATTATAGTATTGGTCATCAAGTAGTTTCTATGCTTGGTGCACATTGGGTGTCTCTGGCTGGAGGAGTTGATGCCCATCATCGACAGGTTGATCCAAAGGATCACTCGGCTGCCTTATACAGGGGAGAATCCAGCCATGATGTTTGGTGGAAAAGGTGGTGAGCAAGCCCTCGTGGAGGCCATGAAGGAGAAATGCAAGCTTGTGAAGAAGGTGCGCTGCTATGACCTCAAGTATCTGTGACCCTACGGTCAAAGTGGCCACGCAGATGCTGGCAGGGAAAGTTATGCAGAAGTGTTACGCAGATGAAGTACTGGCACCCGTCATTTCTCTATCAGCCCAATGCGCCAAAGGAGTCCATCTTAATTGGGCGTGGTATCTCTATGGTGAGTTCCTTGCGAACTGACATGAGGCACAAGAGCTCAACAAGACCTTCCACTATGTGTGGCTCTTGCTATCCATTCTGCTGGTAGCCTCGGAGGTACTGGAAGACAGTCAATTCCCCTCAATCTCGCCAAACCTACTAGAAGCAGCGAAGTACGCTTCGATGTGGGTGACCAAGGATGCTCAACACATCAAGGATAACAAGATATTCTAGATCTTGATGGAAATGAACATATGCATGGCTATCAATCACAAACCACGATTGTCGCCTACCGTGTTTACC
The DNA here is from genome assembly GCA_000404065.3 of Pinus taeda. Lineage (NCBI taxonomy): Eukaryota > Viridiplantae > Streptophyta > Pinopsida > Pinales > Pinaceae > Pinus > Pinus taeda. Next base: position 42,211 of record APFE031190175.1, on the reverse strand, counting down.
AAATTGCAGGAGTACGTGGAGTTCAAGGCAGAATTTCAGTGTGTCGTGATCAGGGAATGGAATTACCCAAAGCAGAAGTGGCATGATTTTCCTTAATTGGCAATGGACGACGCGATTGATGCAGTTCTTGATCACTGGCTGATAGAGTCACGCACTACCTAAGACTCGGCGGTGGAGTCAAGCAAGTCTGCTGTGCAGCGCAAAAAGGAGGAGGCCAAGCTCAAGATGGTGTTGTTGGCTAAGAAGAGGAAGAATGAGGCTGCTGACAAGGCCTAGGCAAAGCGCGATGCTACCCAGTAGGTGGAAAAGCAGACAAGTGAAATAGAGCGTGGCTCTGAAAAAGGTACGAGGTTGCCTTTGCCCGAAATAGAGGAGGAAAGAGATGAGAAAACAGAGCAGCATCGAGTAGACCTACAAACAATGTCGTACCACATAAAACGTCCAAGAGAACAAGAAAAGGTGGGGCAGTGGAAGAAATACAAGGCTAGTAAGACGTCGCTGGACCCAATCACCCTAACAGAGGGAGATTTGAATGTCATTGGAGACATGGTGTGAGATGTCACTTCGAAGGTATTGCAATAGTTCGAGTAGCAACACCAACAACTATTGGGGGCCATCTAGACGGGTCTGCATGAGCTACAGATCTGCGCATCAGAGGTTGGCATACTGTCCACCAACCTCACTATCAGTACTTCAGAAGCTGCCAAGATACTGAGTGCAAAGGACTCCCAAGCGATAGTGCTGCTGGATGGAACACTGACCATAGAAAATGAAGCTGATAGGCCCATTGTCAGTGCCCTCAAGGGAGTGCGGTTGAAATTGGCAGCACTTCTTAGTGAGGCGCTCCACCTAGTGCAAGATGGGGTGATCATGGAGCTGAGGGCCCGTGAACAACGCGTTGTGTAGGTGATCAGCGAGAAACAAGTCAATAATGTGTAGTTGGCCCTATAGCGAGACTCTGCCATCGCCATCATGACTCAGGTAACCAACATAAACAAGCACATAGTTCAGGTTGTGGAGGAAGCATGCCGAATGGTCTCGGAGTTGGCCATTCCTGAGTGAGAACCAGTCGAGGTGCCTGTTCACAAGCTTGCTACACGGGTGCCCGACACTCACACAGAGTTGGCTAAGGTTTAGATGGAGCTGAACCTACAGATTACAGATTTACAATTGAAGGCCTAGCCTTCAACTCCGTTGAAGTAAAGGAGCAATGTGCAACTATTGTCACAGAGGCGATAGAGGTGGTAAACAGTGTAGTAGCACACTGCACAGGACTATTTGAACAGTCATTTGAGGTCCTGACGAGTCTGCAGGAGGATCCTAATGTATAGTGGTTGGAGACAGAGGTGCAAGAACTACAACAGTGCTATGATGAAGTAAAAGGTACAATGCACACCATTGCTCTCACACAGAGACTGGCGAAGCTGCAGGAGGCCAAAACATTGAAGGAACAAGTAGATGCATCACAACACAAAGAGGCAGTGCTGAAGGCATGCTTGAAGCCCTAGTTGGACGAAGCTTATTCAATCACAGCCTCCATTGAAGGAAAGATTGGTAGTCTATAGGTGACTCAGTAGAAGCTTTAGGCTGACAGTTCAGGACCAACAACAGAGCAGTTGGTTGAAGAAGTGAAGCAGGTGGCCACGCAGTGCATTATCGAATTTGCAGTCATACAGGTCAAGATGGGAGGTCTTCATGCTAAGATCTTTGCCACTGCAGAGTGACTCAAGGGCATGTCACTATGTTTGTGTTGGGGACCCGTTGGGAGCGGGTTCCCATAAGAGCAGTGTTGGGGCTAAAATCCCATGTTTTGGAATAATTTTGTAATAAAGTTGTAAAGTCTCTGCATTTTGTGGTCGTGGAGTGCGAAGGTGTCAAGAGTCATAAAGGGTTGTCCGCCCTTATTTGGTAAAGTGTCAAGTTGGCTGTAAATATCCACCCATGGTCCATGAACCATGGGATTGTATAAAAAGGAGCTAAGTAAGTAAACTCTAAGAAGTTAAGTAAGGAAGAAAAGTAGCGAAGTAGAGGGGAGAAGTCTAAGTATTCTTGAGTCTTAGCATAGGTAGAGGCTTTGCAGCTGAGTGTGTAGAGGCCAAGGGTGGAAGTTTGTAGCTGAGGGTGCAGACCCTTGCAGCTGTATGCGCAAGGTAGATATAGTCTATATTAAACTGGAAGATATCAATAAAGAGAAGTATTCTGCAATTATTTTGTATTCAGTTCCTATTAATGCATCTGATTATATTGCGTTTTTGGTTTAATTTACAATCATGTTTATTTGATGCACGAATATATGTGATTGTATCAATTAATTGAACATAAGTAAGGATATTATTTTACACGGCGCTAACTGTGATTGATTAGTAAGATAGTTAAAACACTTGAGATAACTTGGGAACCTATACAATACATTGTCATAGCTGCGCAAAAATACCTGGACCATGGGTTAAGGTTGCGCGAAGGTCAATCATACACCTTCGTGGAGGTACTGAAGGGCGAAATAAAGGGTAGACTGATAGAGCCCTAAGGATTAGCGACATGTGCTAAAGTAGGGGTAGAGGGTATACACCGACATCACAACCATCTCAGGGTGCGGAAAATTGGTTCCAGCATCCCCCCATACTGCTTCGGGTGAGACTTTGGTCCGTGCTCCATGGGCTGATGCTCACAAACATGCATGGGGGCCCCATAGGAGGTCATTATGTAGGGAGAGCAACTGCACAGAAGGTTCTCTGTGCAGGGTTGTGGTGGCTGACCCTTCATCAAGATTCAAAAGCACATTGCAAGGCATGTGATGTATGTCAAAGAACGGGTAAGCCATGTTGAAAATAGCAAAAATAAATGTTGAAAATAGAAGTGCTAAAAACAGTAGTTTGGGTACCAGTGTTGGACATAGCAACAAGGAATGAAAAATGGAAGTGCTAAAAATAGCATTGCTATAGATAGTATTTCAGGTTAAATTCCAATTTTAGTTAGTCCCTAAACTAAAATTGAGAAGTAAAATTCGAATTTGATTTTAGTAGCTATTTGTAAAATAGTTAATTAATTCATCTTGAGTTAATTAGTTGTAGAAAATCAAACATGAAGTCTATGTGGGGACATGCAACAATTATCCCATTGATTGAGGAATTTATCTATCAGTTAAAGAGATAAGGATGAGTTGTAATATTGAGTTGTAATTAGTTAGCTTAGTTAACTGAGTTACATCCAGTTAGATTAGTTCAAATAATTTTTTGAACTAATTCTGAGTTCAATTAGTTAATGCTTGCATGAATGTAACTGCTGCACTTTAGATAACTGAATATTCTCTCATAAATAATTCATGCATTTTAGTTCAGTGAGAGACCCAGTTGAGATCATAGGAAGGGACAGTGTACTACTAGTTGGAGGATTTTTCCTATATAGGAAACTCATCCATGCATAAGGAATTATCTCCTTTAGGATTGTGCAGTTACTTCTGAATTTAGTGAGTAGTGTGAGAGGTGAATTCACACAGGTGGCAAGATTGGACCCCAGGAGAAATTGCGCAAGGAAATAGGAGGCTTAGAGGGTAGAGGAGAAGGGTTGTGAGAATCCTTTGACTATCTATGAGTAGCAGAGGGATTGTACTAAAAGCTGGATAGCTTGTCAACTAAAGCTTTGTGTAATCCAGACATATTTTCCAGTTGTATGATAATACAGAGATCAGGGTCTTTAGCTGAGGCTTTCCCCAGAGTATTCTTTTGTGTTTCATGTGTGATTGAATCTTCTTCTCTGTTATATGTGTTCTATTTGATCTTGCTCATAATCGATTAAGCTTCCGCAAGTTTGATTGTAGAAGTAGATTAAGTATTTTTCTTTAGTACATTGCATAATCAGTTTAATCTACAGTGAGAATTCTACAAGCCATCGCGGCGGGATGAGATGCCTTTGAATCTGAAAATGACGTTGTAGCCCTTTGAGAAGTGGGCAATTGACTTTGTATGCCCTATCAAACCGCAAGGAAATACAAGTGTGAGATACATTATTACTGTGACATAATACCTGACGCGTTGGGAAGAAGCACAACTAGTAAAAGATTTCATGGCCACAATGGCCGCAAAGTTTCTGTTTGAACACGTATTGACATGATTCGTTTGTCTGAAGATCTTGATGAGCAATTGCGGTACACATTTCCTGAATGAACAATTAGCGGGCTGATGAAAGAGTTTCAGGTGTATCATCAGAAAAGCACATTGTATCACCCATAGGCTAATGGGACTGTAGAATCGTTTAACAAAGTATTGGAGACTGTGCTGACGAAAGTATGCAATGCAGTATGAAGCAACTGGGCCCTGTGCGTACCTACAGTATTATGGGCTTCTGGGACAACATGAAAGAAACTGATGGGACAGATGCTTGTTAGGTTGGTCTATGGAGTGGAAGCCATAATGCCAATGGAATGTATCGTGCCTAGTCTATGCATAACAGTGGTCATAGGTATGTCAGACCGCAGCACCCTAGAGGAGAGGCTCGCGCAGTTGGAGGAACTTGAAGAAGAATGGTTTTTGGCTGGATTCCATCAACAGGAACAAAAGTAGCGTGAAAAGGCCTAGCATGATCGACATATCAAGTTGCACACTTTTAAGGTGAACTATTTGGTGCTGTTATATGACAAGAAGTTTGATAAATTCCCGGGAAAGCTCCAAATGCATTGGAAGGGACCGTATGTTATTAAGGAACTCACAGATGGTGGCGACGTGCAGTTGGTGAAAATGAATGGTGAACTCTTCCTAAGAAAATTAAACGGTAGTCGGTTGAAGCCATACACAGGTGGCCCGACCATCTGCTAGGCACAAGAGGTAGAATAGGTAGCTACTCAGTGCGTTGCTGATGTTGCAACGGTTCAGGCAGATTTGGGAGGCCTCTGCAGATTTTTGAGGGTGAGTCACGATATTTGTGTTGGGGTCCTGTTGGGCGTGGGATCCCCCAAGGGAAGTTTTGTGGCTTAAAACCTAGATTTTTACTAAATCCGATGTAAAGACTCCATGTTTTGTGGGTGTGGAGTGCAAACTTGTAAATGAGTCATAGGGTTGTCCGCCCTCATTTTTGTAATGTAATGTCAGCTTTAGAGATCTACCCATGGTCTGCGGACCATGGGATTGTATAAATAGTGTAAGGCTCTAAGTTGTAAAGAGGAAAATGATAGTGAAGGATGAATAATTGAGTCTTGTCTAAGTGTAGAGTCGAGTCTTGGGTCGTAGAGTAGGAGAAGGCTCTCCAGCTGAGTGCGCAGAGGCCTAGTAGTCTGCAGCTGAGTGCGCAAACCCCTGTAGCTGAGTGTGTAGGGTGAGTCATGTCTGTAACCTTTGGAGAAGTAATAAAGAGAAGTTTCACATCATTTATGTCTATCTTTTTCCTATTTTGTGCATTGAATGTATCGAATATAAATTGCATTTCTATTGTTTCTATGATGAGCGAACTTATATGAATGTGTTGATAAAGTGAATATAAGAAAAAGTATATGTTTACGTGAACATAACTAACATTTATAAGAAGATAAGTAAGATCCATGGTGTAACTTGGGGAATTAGTGCAGATCGCTACTAGGGTAGCGCGAAATCACCTCAGACCCTAGTCAGGGCTGTGTGAAGGCGATTGTAATAAATCGCTAAGGTCTCGCAAGTCAGCACAGTGCGCGGAGTGACCTGTGCAAGTCTATTCACATTTGGACTAAATCGACCCCTCAGACATCTCCAGGGTGTGGAAACTTGGTTCGAGAAACCCCCTATATTGCTTTGGGTGAGACCTCAGTCCGCGCTCCACAGGCTGTTGCCAAAAGGGCCAATAGTGTAGGGATTTGTTTGGCTAATTAACTCTAAACCTAGGTCAGGCCTGATCAAGCCAACAAATGGCCCCATCAAGCCAACAAACCATCACCTTGGATTGCTAGCTAACTTTCTTTCCAGCTTGTGATGCATCTTCTCTAGTTTGTTCCCTTCCCATTCGAGTATTATTACAGGTTTCCAAGGGGCGCACTCATCTTAACTCTCATGTGTTAGCACCTCTCATGCACCTTCCTTGACTCACTGAAACTATCACACCCTTGCTACCAACAGAGTTATCTTACTTTCCTCTGTGTGAAATCGTGGTCAAGGCATTACCATACGACCCACTACTGGGACTCCTACACCAAATGGTCTGAGGTCTAATTGAGACTTCTTACTAGGGAGATTGCCTGACATGTTGGTGGGTCCAGCACCATCAACATTTCTGGCCCTAGAAGGATGGCCAGATGAGAAGATGCATCCTCTCATCCGATTTTGAACCTTTGCATATCTTTCATGGATTCTTGCATACCTTTCGTTGATACTTGCACTCTTCTCCCTCCGCGATGTTTTTCGAATCATGAAGATGTCACCATCACAAGGGAGTTTTTTGATCTCTTATCCACTTACACGATGGTGAAGGCAAAGTAGCCTAGCCTGAGTACTTACATGACTTTATTTCCATGCTTCATGAGGAAGATGGTTGTTCTAACGAATAGGGAAGCTTGCTACTTGCATACACACTTCGTGAATCTCCACTTCAATGGCTGTGCAACCTACTGGGTGACAGCGTGCGCTGACTGGAGAACTTTTGTGATCTCATTGAAGACACTTTCTATCATTTTGATCTAGACCATCTTGACCGAAAAATTTTATAGCAACAGAAGGCTTCGTATGAATCAATCATGGATTTTTGGGAGCACTTCTGTGACTTGCAGTTTCAAGCTCCGAGGAACCAGATGAAATTTACCTATCTTTGGGACTGGTTCGAGTATTGCCTTAAGAAATCTTCTCATCGCAAGAAGAAGCTTGAAATCAAGCCTCGCTCAACATTATTCATTGATAGAAATGCGTAATCTCATGTGGATGTGGTCACTGTCATGAATGATTGTCTTCCATCCCCTCATTCAATAGGTCCACCACTGCCGAGTGATGTTGAGGATCATGCTCACTCACTTGTTTAGCTTGCACATCCTCCCAACATCACTTCACTCAATTTTTGCGCAATGTTGGTTGTGATTCCTTCGAGTTCCCATGTGCATTCTGTTCCACGACCTCTATCTTCGCACTCAGTTTTTCCTCTGGATGATATTGTTTTGTGTTCTCCCATTCCAGACCCTTCACTTGTTGTGAACGAGGAACAAGCCATTGATGGAGTTGGTGTTGCACAACCAACATGCACTGTCATTTATGAAGAGTATGAGTGGGAGATTGAGCATCAACACTTGGCGAAGGATGAAACCCTTTCATCTGGTCCCCCTCCGTTCTTTCCTAACATTTTTGATGAACCTTGCATCCATGATTTTGCATGTGTGTCTTCATCCACGGATTCATCCATTGTTGATCACTCGCAGGACTCACTAGATGTTGGTCCATCATTCGACAATGGAGAGGATAAGTTATTCATTGGAAATCCACTTGATCTTTCATATGTCTTTTCCTAAAGCACAGAGGATGAGTTTGTTCGCTTCTCATCTATCCCTCTATTTGATTAATCAGATCATGAGGATGCTGATGAAATCATTGATTTTTCTGATCATGGCGGTCATGATCCATTTACTCCCATATTTGATCACGATCATGGCTCTATCACAATTGATCTTTCAAAGCCACTGGTTTATGATGATCTACCAGATGATGAAGTTGAAACACCCAAGACTTTCGAGGCACTTCAGCTCGAGCTGATGTTTATTTCAGGCCCTCGCTCTCTTGGGGTTAGTCTCACTTCTGATCATGAAATTGTTCAATCACCCAAGGCTCCTCATCACTCATTTGTATGCATTGAAGACAAATCTTACACACATATCATACTTCCTCCACTCAAACTACACGATCCAATCACTCATGCATTAGAGGAATCTTACATTGCAAGCAATCGTTTATGATGCAAGTTACCTTTGTTTCTTTTGTTTTCTTGAATGTCACATTCAAGAGTGTGATTATGCTTCAAAGTTGCGCGCAGTGTCAAACAACACCATGATAAGTATGCGGATTGCTCATCATGCGCTTGCACTCATGTCCAGTGGACACTTTGAAACACGAGGTGTGGTTGTCTTCATTGTTATATCTTTCTTGCTTTTTGATTCGCACAATTGGGTTTCTCACGGAACAAGCCTTCACCAACATGGGTCAACCAATGAGATGGTGGCTGCATTGGAAATATCACTTCACATGATCAAGCCCATGTACCATTAGCTTAGCAGTAGGAGTAGTGTTTGCTTTCATGCTTTTTTGCTTACTCACATTGTTTATTTGTTTGTTTCCTTTCTTGTTTGGTTACCTACTTTGCTTTCGCTTTTGCTTCTGCTCTTGCTTTTCTTTTTTGTTTGTTAGTTTGCTTGTTTCATTCATAGATTAGTTTCACATGAAACCATGTATGACTCTTGAAACGAGATGGGTGAAGTACGAGAGGGCTTGTATAACTATCACTACTTGGTTATATATCATCTTGCCTCTGTATGAAGATCTTGTTACTTTTAGTCCATGATATGTCGAAGGAAAATACATACTGTTCGAAGTGAACCTTGGTGAAAACACAATGCTTGCGTGCTAACTAGTGTCACCTTCTCTATTTGGTTGTTTTTGGGTTAACCCTTGTCAGCCCAGTCAAGTAGAGTAAGGTGAGGGGAAAAACCTTAACGGGCACGTTAGAGATACAATAAACAACTTCATTGTTGGAACAACCTCCTTTTCTCTCAATAAGTCGAGATCCCTATTCCACCTTTGAAATGAATAAGTGTTATGGACAATTGAAAAAATGACAAATGAAAAAATGAAAAGTGAAAAAACTCAAAATGAAAAATGAAAATGAATAAGGCGAAATAAGAGAAAGGCTTCCTGTGCAGGAAGGTGATGCAAGTAAGTTTGCGTGGGTACTGACTAGGCTCGCTAGTAGCAGAGCCATGCTTGTGTTCCTATGTTACTCCGTCGGGGTATTTTCCATGCCTGCTAGCAGTGAAGAAACACCAGAGATGAAACTAAGACTCTGACAACTATATTACTTGTGCACCACTATACCCCTCAACCCTAATCGAAACATATGTGTTGCCTTGGCTTAGAATGTGTTTCAATCGACCAAGATCTTGATAGATGCTACATCTTACAATCAAGCTAGTGTGAAACCAAGATGACATGAGAACTAAACAATACTTCTGGAGGTGTTAGAACTTCTTTCACAAACAAGGTCCATTCAGAGAGCTAGAGTTCTACCAGTGTGTCGCCAAGTGTTGTAGTGGCTACAACCACCCTCCAAAATTTTTCCTAAGCTTCGTTTTGGAGCCTCCCTACCAAATTTTCACAGCACCTTGTCTTGCTCCGTCAAGTACACAAGCTTCAGTGTTTTTCTTGCATAAAGTGTAGTATGTCGATCACAGCTTGATGCATTCCCCTCACAAGTTGATCACCCATAATTGGTCCACCTGCAGGCTGAGCATCTCCCCCAATAAATTTCACATTTCCGAAGGGCAACTGACCTTCCCTTCAGAATTGTGAAATTCTACCAGACAACACTCACACTGAAAATTGCACAATTTTCCCCAGCAGGGATGCTCAGACCAGAATTTGCGCAACTCTAGGTAGCAGTCAACTGCTCTACCAAGAAATTGCACAAATCTCCTGGGAAACTAGCCCAACTCCTAGCCACAAATGCACATTTGCTTCAAGCAGTTGAGCAGCTGCATGCATGAGTAGTTGGGTTGGCTAGTTCAACGTAGGACCAAGGAAATTTGAGTTGCATGCATGGCTTTATTTTTCCCTAAATAGAAAAATGAAACATGCAAAAGTCATCCCATGATTCAAGGAGATATTTTTAGTAGTTGGAGGTTACATGCAAAGTTGTTTTAGAAACTTTCCTCCAAGTGTCACTTTTTCCTAGATTTGTGGCATGTGTGTCATGAGCTCAAAACTTATTTATTCAATGCATCAGAGCTCATTCTTACACATCAATATTGGAGCTCTGACGTCCCATAGTACATCCAGGACTCTTCGACACATCTAGCTCAGCTATTCACGGGTAAGTGGCCTCATCTTGTCTTTTTCAACATTTCTGTCGCTTTTTGTGTATTTACTTGTGTGAGTGTTATTTGCTTGATTTATTTGAATGCTTGTTGTCATTTACATGTATATTAGCTTGTCTTAGTTTTGTTTCAGTTTTCATTGCTATCTCATTGTTGTTGCATACATGGAACTGTTTTGCATGAACAGTCATCGATTCGCTTCACCCACATGCATGTTGATTTGTTTACTTAATCTTCCATTCATGTTTGCATGCACTATCAATCACTTCTACTTTCACTTAGTGTCGCCATGCATTCTCTGTCATATTTTTTTTTTCAGTTTCCCATCGACGAGTCTGGCCAACCTTGGCCTGGACTATGCCTTCACTGAGACAACATTGCACAATCTGGGGAAGGAAGGGTCTGCCTTCATCTCTAGAAATGCGCATTTCTACCTAGAACTATCCTCCAGGACTATTTTGTGCATTTTTGAGGGACAGTGACTGTTGGCCCAGAAAATTGCGCAATGCAATACCTAATCCTACTGTCACTCCCAGCTGCAGTTGCACATTGCGCAATCCCAGCAGCCAATAACTAGTTTGGATTGTGCATTGCGCAGATCCAACAACCAGTATTGCCTCCCAGACATCCCAGATTGCTTTTTCCATAGTTTTGGTAGCTAGTCACCTAGCTTCCCAGAAGAAATTTCACAATATTTCCCATCTGTTTCTCAGGTATGTGCCGTCTCATTCCCTGAATTTCCTTTGGTTTTCACTGACAGATTTCTTGCTATGCGTGTTTCTTGTCTTCAGATATTTCTGGTGTTCATCCTTCTCTTAGCAGTACCAGACCAATGGCCTCCAAGGCAGCGGGATCATAGGACACTGATGGAAAGGCGGTTGGAGCAACAGTTGAGTGAGTGTCCTCTAGTCTACCGATCTATGAAGATACAAAGTTGTATCTGGATAGGGACATTAAACTGAAGTGGCAAGAGGTCAATGAAAAATTTGCAGGCACTTTTGAGGAATGCCTCGAAGACCGTCAGGTGTACGTGAACATTCACAAGTCCAGCTTGTACCGGATTACATGTAGATACCCCACGTTCCCATGCGCGAACATGATACATTGGATCATCTCTCACACTGATCCCAAGACGATGACCTTGAGCAATGTCAGTGGGATGAAGCTTGCAACCTTCTAGGGACGAGACTACGATGAGATGTATCAGATGTTTGAGACTATGACTATCATGAAGACTCCATTCAGCTTACACAACAGCAGTGCTAACTCCAGAGACATTCTAAAGAACTGGGTAAAGGAGTCGGATTGATTCAGGTTGACACCCAACTAGATCTACAAGACAAATATACTGAGGAAGGCATACCAATACTTGGTCATATTTTCATAATGACTACATGGCCAAGCAATTACGGAAACCTTCCCACAGAGTTGGGTGATCGCACTATACCAATTGGCTAGAGAAGGAAAACCATGTAATTAGTTTGGCATATTGGATCATTAGCTAAAGGAACAAGTAATGAAGGCTCAATAGTCACTTGGAGGTAGGCATACAAATATTTACATGTCCGCCAACATCCTAGATGTAGTCTGTGCCCGACAGGAGTTCTCGGTTTTGGAGTGGGCATGTTCACCGATAGATACTATTGTGAACACATATTTCAAGTTGTTGTCTGAACGTAGCTTTAGAGGAGTAATCACACGACTGTTCGATCATTTTGTCACCCGTGTGTATGAGATGATATTCAAACATGATCCACCTTGCATGTCAAAGGAACCAATGGAGGCATTGATAGGCATTGATAGGCATTGCGGATTGGTATGGCTTACCGTCCGACATCTTCATCCGAATTTTCAGCATGGAGAAGCCTCTGCATGTTCTACCAAAGTTTTCATTAGACGTACTTGTCATGCAGGAAGTAGAATATCACATCTCGATAGGATTGATAGCTAGACTGCATCAGAAGAAGAAGGCACTTTGGCCCGCTCTTCTGTTGCGGATTGGGTTATATGAGATTTAGAGTATCAAGCAAGAGGATGTCGAAGTAGAAATAATGAAGAAGTACCCATTCGACCTCCAAAGCTGAAATTTGTATGACCCACATTGCATTGTGAAAGATCACTGCACGAGAGTTCAGTTCAACTAGATCCACGGGGAATTTCATTGGGTCGAGGAGGACCCATGAAGATATTTCTACAGTTTCTCCAGACCTAGTGAATAGGTCAGCTTCAATGTGGAGTGGTTAGCAAAGCAACATGAAGCAAAATCACAGAGAGCACTAGTAACAGTAGAGGCAAGCATACCAGTGCATGACAATGGTAAGAGGAAGATTATCGATCACATGGAGGAGGAGAAAAGCTACAAGTTTCGAGTAGATCCACTTATAGAATAAGCAGTTATGGATATAGAGGCAAAGAGGAACCAACACAACAAGTGAATTGCGTGAAGTGAGAGGGATAAGAAGAGAATGGAAGAAGCAGAGGAGGAGTTGCAAAGCTAAGGGAGCAACTCTGAAAGGAATAAGAGCTAGGAAAATAGGAGAGGGAAGCACAATAGAATAAGATACAGCAGGGGGCGCAACATGCGCAAATAAATGAAGCAGCACTCGTACAAGTAGTTGACTCATCAGACCAGCTCTCATCAGGCAAGCAGGGTGAACCATGGAAGTAGCAAGACTTCGCTCATGAGATACAACAAGCACTTCAACAGTTGAAGGTAGAAATGGAGCAGTAGGATTTGGAACAGGAAACTGATCTGAAAATGGGGCACTTAGGCTTCTTGTCTAACTTACAAGAACCTCTCCCACTTCCAAAGCATATTTATTCCCAAGTCTTTATGATTAACCAATGCGAGATTAAATATGTTCTTGAAAATAAGGTGTATGCTTATGTTTATTTTTCATTGTTTATGTGCTTTAAAATCTGTTGTTTGTGCTGATATGTAAATACAGGTAATAGCGCAACAAACAATAAACACATAAGACAATAATTTAATATGGAGTTCACCCAAAACTCTTGGGCTACATCTCTTTGAGCTCTAGTAAACTCAACTAGGCTCTTTGGGATTATGGTCTAAGTTATTTTTAGAAGCTCTTGGCTCAACTCCATTGGTTTACACAAAAACAATGGGTTTAGACACAATGTTATCCCTGGCTCTGAAGCTCTCAGCTTTCTGGCTCTAGCTCTCGTTCTAGCTCTGGCTCTGGCTCTGGCTTTGACTCTGGCTCTAGCTCTTGGCTCTGGCTCATGGCTCTGGCTCTTGGCTCTTAGCTCTGTCTCTGGCTCTCGGCTCTGGCTCTGGCTCTTCAGCTCTAGCTTCTTTGGCTTTCTGCAACATTAAGCTCTCTGGCTTTTCACTTGATCTCCAAGTGACCCCAAAGGCTCCCTCAGTTGCCTTGCACAGTAGCTTTTCGCTCTCTCTCTACTCTCTGCCTTCAACTTTCAGCAACTCCCTCCTCTCAATTGAGCTCTCTGCCTCCTTTGAGGTACTTTTCTAGCTTTTTGGCTTCCCTAGCCATTTCTCTGTGTTTCATTATCCCTCTATGGCTCTGTGGCTTCTATGCTCCTTGTCGGTTCGATTAGCCATCTGGATTTGTGGCTCTATGGCTGAAAAATGCATCATTGCTTGTAAAAATGCTTGCTCAACATGGCATGATGTTCAAGAGTGGTTACAAAAGGAATCGAGGCTGTTTCATAGGAAAAAACCCAAAAACTAAGAAAATCCCATCACACAGAGAAAGACTGCAAAATACACTACCGGACGTGTATTTCAGACGTGAAATTACATTCAATTACCCCTAAATCCCTATCGGGTCCGCCATTATGCGTTATATCTCATCGTTAAGCGCGCTTGAGCCAGAGGAGTTCTGGGATGGGTGACCTCCTCGGAAGTCCTGGTTACCGGGTGCAAGCCCCGGAAGTGATGATTGATGCTATGTGATTCGTATTTCACTAGTTTCAATCCCACTTCTTCACCCCTGTGAGCATCACCCGATGCAATGAGTGCTAAGTGAACTATTCAAAAATCATGAGAAATTAGTCAGTTACGACTACCTCTCATGGAAATGGTCAAACGTTTGGAATGACTTACTTAACACAGTTGAATCCCAAAAATGATATCTAATATAATGCACTGCGTAATCCCCCATACTTAAATTCAAAAAGGAGTCAAGGGATCTCTACTTGAATGGTTCATGAGGCACAATACTTGCTAAGGTTTTGCAAATGGGGTAGCAAGCTAAGTGGGCTTGATTGTGGGAAAAACTCCACAGTTAAGCGCGCTTGAGCCAGAGGAGTTCTGGGATGGGTGGCCTCCTGGGAAGTCCTTGTTACCGGGTGCAGGCCCCGGAAGTGATGATTGATGCTATGTGATTCGTTCTCCACATTTCACTAGTTTCAATCCCACTTCTTCACCCCTGTGAGCATCACCCGATGCAATGAGTGCTAAGTGAACTATTCAAAAATCATGAGAAATTAGTCAGTTACGACTACCTCTCATCGAAATGGTCATACCTGAATGACTTACTTAATGCAGTTGAATCTCAAAATGATATCTAATATAATGCACTGCGTAAACCCCCATACTTAAATTCAAAAAGAGTAAAGGGGTCTCTACTTGAATGGTTCATGAGGCACAATACTTGCTAAGTTTTGCAAATGGGGTAGCAAGCTAAGTGGGCTTGATTGTGGGAAAAACTCCACAGTTAAGCGCGCTTGAGCCAGAGGAGTTCTGGGATGGTGACCTCCTGGGAAGTCCTGGTTACCGGGTGCAAGCCCCGGAAGTGATGATTGATGCTATGTGATTCGTTCTCCACATTTCACTAGTTTCAATCCGACTTCTTCACCCCTGTGAGCATCACCCGATGCAATGAGTGCTAAGTGAACTATTCAAAAATCATGAGAAATTAGTCAATTACGACTACCTCTCATGGAAATGGTCATACGTGAATGACTTACTTAACGCAGTTGAATCCCAAAATGATATCTAATATCTTATCGTGTTAGTGTATTGGTAAAAATCCCAAATACATGGGAAAACGATGAAGAACCCATTCAAATCCTTTTTATCGAACTTCAAATATTATCGCATCCACCCTATAAACACATCGGGTCCACCTTGGGCCGCTTCCACAGCTCCACCATCGATCTACAGGATCTCCGATCGAACAATCCTCATTCAATTTCGAGCGGCTTAAGGATACAGAGGTTACTTGCTTGAAAAGGAAGTTTCCCTGTTCCTTCACCAAGCCACATGTCATTCATTGTATGGGATCGGGCGGAGCCAACCCAAAACCATTTACTGCTTGAGGCCCACCTGAAATCTACCTTTACGGAACTCAAATAACATCAATCGCACCTTTATTTCCCCTTTGGGTCTGGTTGTATCACTTTGGGGGCTTTTTCCTTTGTATTTCGGTTTTTACACCGAAACTTATTAATACACGCAAAAGTCCCTTTATGGCAAAACTCAAATGTTTTAAATCCGCGCTGATAAATTTGTTGGGTCTGGAATATTATTGCCTCTTTACATTGCTGCGATGAGATGTTGCGATGCAATGTATCGCAATTGCAAGTCGTGTAGGCCTAGGGGTCCAGCCTTTGCCTCATGCCATCACCAATACTGATTTGTCGATCCCATCATCAGTAATCAGCATATCGCATAGCCTGGGGTCCCACCATCGCACACAGGCCTATCTCCGACCCGATATATCGGAGATCGGCAATCGGGGGTTTCTCCCCTTTCCACTTAAGTCCTCCTCTTTGACCCTTCTCCGATGCGATTTCCCTTTATAAGGGTTTTTTTTTTCCATTTTTAGGGGATTTTGCCTCTTTTTCCAAAGAACAAAGGCCATCTTCTTTGAGCGATAACTTCTGCATCCTAAGTCCATTTTTTCCCATTCAAGTTGCAGTAGGTTTAGAATGAAAAGATCTCTGCAATGGGGCTATGTCTAGGAACTTCCTTGGACTTCCATTTTCCTCTGCAAGGAACACTTACAATTAGGAATCTATCCAAAGTCCATTTTGGATCATACCTTCCCACTAAAAGAACTTTTGGTCTCCAAAAGACTGATATACTGATTTGAATAGTGCCTGAGAGTAACAACACCCTATTCTTTCAGCCTCCATACATTTACCTTGCATAGTGCCTCTGAACCAAAGTCTCCGACCACTTCCCTTCCTGGAGGTGCTGGTTTTCCTGGGAAGAACTATCTTCCTCCTTGCCTTCCTGCAGAACTTCTACTAAAATGGTCATAGAAGGTGGTTTGAACTTCTTTGCCTTGATCATTGATCCAAGGTGGCTCAAACAAATGTGAATTAAATCTGCTCCACAAAATTTCATTTGTACCAGTTTGAAAAGCTGTCAATGACAACTGTTAACAACAACAGAAAAACAAACAACAACTGGATGGCCTAAACTCCTGCTTCAACAAAAGAAACAGATTTTCACATCTTGTGAACACCTTCATGTCCTAAATCTGCATACAAATGATGGAATAGATAACAAGCCCACAAAACATGCCTTTAAACAAATGACCCATCAAGTCAAGCATGTAGAAAAAGACCATTAGGACTCTTTTTCAAAAGATGAAACACTTCATCATCACATGCATGTCAAAGCAACCAACCCTTCAAGTTAATTACACATACATGTTCAAATACAAGGACAACATCAACATCCCTATGTTCATGCACAACATTCTCATGCATGCATTTCATCTTCCAACTTTCGCTTAAGCACACTGTACTTTCGAAGTTGAAATGAAATATAATGTTGCAGAAACAAAGTGAGTCTCCCACTCAACTTATCCGTTCACCTACTTGGTGAAATCCTACAATTGTATCCTTATTAACAAAGAAATGCAAATAGATGCATTAATAGACATGCAACCTTAATCGGATAAGAACTCTAATCGTTTCTTACCAATCCCTTTCAAATGTACTACCTTTGTCTGCACATCAGCATCAACATGTGAATCATCCTGAGACACATCAGTCATGGAATCTTCCTTTCCATACTTGCCATCTTCTCTTTCCACTTTCTTTAGCTTTGGTGGAAGCATTGTTGGATTCAGTGTCCAAAATTTTGTAGCAAGATGTCCTTGCTTATGGCAGTAGGTGCACTGCATGTTCATCCTCTTGACAACATGACTTGCCTTGTCCAATGGACCTTTGGCTTCTTTCTTTTTGTCCTTCAAAAGTTTCCTGTATGTGGCCATTCTCTTCCCACATCTAGAAACATTATGGCTATCCAAACCACAAAAGGAACATGTAATTCTTTTCCCATATCTATGTGGAAATTTATCATGCTTTGCACAATCAAAAGGAAAATGTTTAGAACGAGATTTATACCTTTCTCTTTCACCTTTATTGCCTTCATGAGGAGGTGAAGAAAATGAAGAAGTGGCTCCTTTTGGAACACCATTAATCTCTTCAAGGTTGTTAGAGTCTCCACAACTCTTTGGTTCAAGTGTGTGCTTCTGAACACCTACATCCTGCAAATGATGTTTCAAACCATTACATTCCTCCTCAATACAATATTCACACTCTGAAATGCAACTCCTTCTTGGAGTTGTTTTAATGGCCTTCATGGTAGCTTTGGAACTATCTCCATAAGCTTGTCCATAGCTAAGATCCAAATACTTAGGCCTTTCCTTAATTATTATTGGCTCAACAATACCTTGTGCATGTATACCCAATCCTTTTCCTTCATAGCCCATCTTGGACATTAACTTGGAACCTATGCCTTTGGTATGTTTTTCAAAAGAACCAATATAAGCATTCTTAGAGGAATTTGAAGACAAACTGGAATGGTTTACCTCCTCTTCAAGCTGATACTTGTCTAAGGCTTCTTGGGAAACAAAGAGATGTGTCTCCAACTCATGCATCCTTTTTAGGTTCATATTTGCAATATGAAGTTGCCTCTCCATTTCCTACAATTTGTCAGAAAGCCACTGCTTCTCTTCCTTCATGGAATTCAACTGCTCTCTAAGTATGTTTCTCTTCCTTCCATCCTCATACATTTCTGTCAGCATATCCATCATGGTGGACAATTCTTTCTTCATATCTTCATCAAAGAGTCTTGTGATGAAGAAAGAAGAATTCGAGGACTCACTTGTAGAAGTTGTCATTATGCCAATGAAAAAAAGAACTTCAAACAGGATTAATAAAGAGCTTATTCAACAACCTTTTTCAACAAACCTCTTGTGCTCCAAGGATTGCTAAGGTCCTTTGGAATAGAAGAATGCCTTCAGCCCTTCTTCCTTCTTCCCTTCTTGGACTGAGCTATCAATAGCTTTCCCTTCACCTATGCAAACTCATACAAGAGTCAGTATGCAAACAAGCATACAATCAACCTCTGACTGTTTAAACACATTTTAGACAAGCAATATTTGCTCTTTCAATCAAGAATTGTGATATAACCTTCTTTGA
Organism: Pinus taeda; assembly: GCA_000404065.3. Classification (NCBI taxonomy): domain Eukaryota; kingdom Viridiplantae; phylum Streptophyta; class Pinopsida; order Pinales; family Pinaceae; genus Pinus; species Pinus taeda. Next base: position 23,763 of record APFE031190175.1, on the reverse strand, counting down.
AGGTGTGGTTAATCAATCTTACGCTCTGATACCACCTGATCTGAAAATGGGGCACTTAGGCTTCTTGTCTAACTTACAAGGACCTCTCCCACTTCCAAAGCTTATTTATTCCCAAGTCTTTATGATTAACCAATGTGGAATTAAATATGTGCTTGAAAATAAGGTGTATGCTTATTTTTAATTTTTACTGTTTATGTGCTTTAAAATCTGTTGTTTGTGCTGATATGTAAATACATGTGATGTGACAGTGCAATAGTGCAACAAATAATAAACACATAAGACAGTAATTTAATATGGAGTTCAACCAAAAATCTTGGGCTACATCTCCTTGAGCTCTAGTCAACTCAACTAGGATCTCTAGGATTATGGTCTAAGTTATTTTTACAAGATCTTTACTCAAATCCATTGTTTTACATAGAAACAATGGGTTTAGACACGATTTTATCCCTGGCTCTAAAGCTCTTGAATTTCTTACTCTAGCTCTCATTCTAGCTCTCGCTCTGGCTCTCAGCTTTGGCTTTGGCTCTGACTCTGGCTCTGGCTCATGGCTCTGGCTGATGGCTCTGGCTCTTGGCTCTGGTTCTAGTTCTTGGCTCTGGCTCTGGCTCTTTGGCTCTGGCTTCTTTGGCTCTAGCTTTGGCTTTCTGCAACCTTAAGCTCTTTGGCTTTTCACTTGATCTCCAAGTGACCCCAAAGGCTCCCTCAGCTGCCCTGCACAGTGGCTTTTCACTCTCTCTCCGTTCTCTTCCTTCAGCTTTCAACAACTGCCTCCTCTCAATTGAGCTCTCTGCCTCCTTTGAGGTACTTTTCCAGCTTTTTGGCTTCCATGGCTATTTCTTTACATTGCATTATCCCTCTGCGGCTCTGTGGCTTCTCTACTCCCTGTCTGTTTGACTAGCCATCTGGCTCTGTGGCTCCATGGCTGCAAAATGTATCATTGCCTGTAAAAATGCCTACTTCAGTGTGGTATGATGATCAGGAGCAGTTATAGAATGAATCGAGGCCATTTCATAGGAAAAAACATGAAAACTGATAAAATCCCATCACATAGAGAAAGAATACAAAATACACTATCGGACATGTATTTTGGATGTGAAATTACATTCAATCACCCCTAAATCCCTATCGGGTCAGCCATTAGGCGTTATATCACATCGCGTTAGTGTATTGGTCGAAATCCCAAATACACGGGAAAACAATGAAAAACCCATTAAAATCCTTTTTATCAGATTTCAAATATTATCGCATCCACCCTATAAACAAATCGGGTCTGCCTTGCACCGCTTTCACAACTCCATCGTCGATCTATGGGATCTTCGATCCAACAGTCATTCAATTTCAGGCAGCTGAAGGATACGGAGGTTACCCGCTCGAAAAGGTGGTTTCCCTATTCCTCCACCAAGCCACACATCGTTCATTGTGTGGGATTGGGTGGAGCCAGCCCAAAACCATTTACCGCTTGAGGCCTGCCCGAAATCTGCCTTTACAGAACTCAAATAACATTAATCACACCTTTCTTTCCCCTTCGGGTCTGGTTGTATCACTTTGGGGGATTTTTTCTTTGTATTTCGGTTTTTACACCGAAACGCGTTTGTTAAACAGACATGGTCAGGGAGAACAAATAGGAAAACAATAGGAAAGATAAATCATTCAGTACATTTTTATTAACAATTAGATATACATTTATAGTACATTTGGTGACCGTTGGGATTCAAATCCCAAGGTCCCTTGGACTGCTT
>APFE031190175.1:658-17952 GCA_000404065.3 Pinus taeda | reverse complement strand
CTTGTTAACAATTTACATCATTGACTGGTAATCAAGCGGTTTCTACCATGTTCGACTTTGACACATTCAATCGCATGGATAGAATCGTACTGTTTCGGGTCGTAGAAATGAAGACCCTGGATCTACTGTCCACCATCCAGGCTGCGAGGAATTTTGTATTCATTATACTATGGACTATTCATAAAAAGATGACTGCGTCCATACTGTGTCCACATGTGTCTGTACTTATGATGTGTTACGAGATCATTCCTATATCAGAGCAGTAGTTAGTCTTCTAGTCAGTTTTCAGTCTCTTAGTCAGTTTTTTATCTGAGTATGGGAATGCCTACCTCAGCGATGATATGATCTCATATATATATTTTGCATTGAATGTTTTTACAGGTTCCAACCGGTCTCTCCGCAAGATGATCCTCGAAATGATAAAGCACTTCACTCTTCCTATATGATAAATGAAAAAATCCTCATATACTACAGACTTCGTACTTTAGGGGGTAATCTGTTACACAAAAATATCATCACCTTGATTATTTGCAGTCGGTATGGGTCTATCACCACCTATACCAGCTTCCTAAGCAAGTCTCAAACCTCAGCTCTTCAAAACAAGCTTTAGAAATGAGAGAAAGAGATCAAAATAGCAATGGAACTCTGGTTCCACACTTTCTCTCACTTTTGCCTGCGGGCCTGCACCTTTTGTTCAGGATATCTGCATAATTATATGCTCTGTATGTAAAGGGGAGTGTGCGTAACCCTGTGAAAGTCAAAAGGTGCAATTTTTATCTTAAAAAACTCACTTTGGGTTAATTGTTAAACAGACATGGTCAGGGAGAACAAATAGGAAAACAATAGGAAAGATAAATCATTCAGTACATTTTTATTAACAATTAGATATACATTTATAGTACATTTGGTGACCGTTGGGATTCAGATCCCAAGGTCCCTTGGACTGCTTTGTCCATTCGGATTCCACGCTAACCCTTTAGGATTAGGTGTCCAACAACGTTAATAAACGCAAAAGTCCCTTTATGACAGAACTCAAATGTTGTAAATCCACGCTGATAAATCCGTCGGGTCTGGCATATTATTTCCCCTTTACATCAATGTGATGCAACGTTACGATGCGATGTATCGTAATCGCAAGTCGCATAGGCCGGGGGATCCAACCATTGTCTCATCCCATCGCTAATACTGATTTGCTGATTCGATCATCGAGAATCAACATATCGCATAGCTCGGGGTCCTGCCATTGCACACAAGCCTATCTCCGACTCGATATATCAGAGATCGAAAATTGGGGGTTTCTCCCCTTTCCACTTAAGTCCACCTCTTTGACCCTTCTTCGATGTGATTTCCCTTTTTAAGGGTTTTTTTCCATTTTTAGGGGATTTTGCCTCTTTTTCCAAAAAACAAAGGCCATCTTCTTTGAGAAATAACTTATGCACCCTAAGTCCATTTTTTCCCATTCAAGTTGCAGTAGATTCAGAATGAAAATATCTTTGCAATGGGGCTATGTCCAAGAACTTCCTTGGACTTTCATTTTCCTCTGTGAGGAACACTTAGACTTAGGAGTCTATCCAAAATCCATTTTGGATCAGAAACCGACCTCATGCCTCACCACAAAGAGGTCGACTCACCGGATTCACTGCATCCAGATGATGAGCAAGTCTCAAATGACTAAGGAGGGACTGAGATCCTTGGTGATCAATCAAAAGAAGAGATTCACAACATCTCGTTCGACGAATCCCAACATAGAGTTGTGCAATCTCGCAGAGTGTCAAATCTGGAGGATCATACATCTCCTGTGCAAGTTAAGGAATGTGTGATTGTGAATGATGTGCGCAAAAATCCAGTTGCCTTGGCCGATGCAACCAGAGTGTATGCCAAAGCCACTAGCTCAATTGTTCACTTTCTGATAGCTGAGAATGAGCGGATGGTGAGGGAACTACAAACGACCAAGAAAGGAGGAGTCTTGGTGACAATGTCTACTTGAGTTGAAATGAAGAAGGAAATACTAGATGAAGTATTGTCCCTTGACACAGTTATGCGAGCTTTGTACTGCAAGTTGGTACCATGCACAAGGCAGTCATCCATCTCAACGGATGGCAGTAGCAGCGTGCTAGAAGAGAACGTATCTTGATGAACTCGCATGCTTCTATTGATGACATGAAAACATGGACGGTGAAGTTCAAGGGAGCCCCACTTCACTTGCCTAAGATGATTAGGTCCAATGCAGTTGAGCTGAAGGCACGTATCCGGAGTCATATCTGGAATTATGAAGAGCTCCCACAGTTCATCACTAGCTTACATGCTTCCCATGCATGAGTATTCAAGAGTATGGATGTTGTGGTGTGCACACATACGATCCCATCACTTGGGACTCTCACCCAAGTGAAGACAAAGAAAAAGGTTTGACTAGAGCTTAACCTGTACTTCAATGAGTTGATGCACATTGCCACCAACCTAGACTTACCGATCAGTGCAAACATCATGCACAATTATGTTGTTGGTCCGGCCGCATTGAATACAATGATGTTCATGCTTTCAGATGAGTTGGACATAGGACCTGAGCAGTGTACTCATATGCTATGGAGGAAAGAGTTAGGTTTCAGACATATGTCACCGCAGAGCACATGGACACCATCAAGGACTACAGATCTTGGCAACATTGTGTTACTATTGATTACCATGAAGATGTTGAGGAGTTATACTTCCATGGTTGTCTAAGTCAGAGTGATGTCTAGCATGGCTTACTCAAGCCATTTTGTTCACATGGGTAAATGTGCATTGTAATGTTAAGTCATGTCAAGTGTCAATAGTTGGATGTAACGGTCATAGAGTAGGTGAAGATTCATGAGGGTATTTGAACTATCACAAAGGGGAATGTCAAGGGTCACCCCAGGCTTTGCTATAAATAGTCCCTCATAAGTCATTGTATAGGATTTTGATCAGCCAAGCTTCTGATAAGACTATCTTGGAGAGAGCTTGGACAGTATTGTAACACGCCTTGGATCCTCCACCACATGGAGCTAGTACATATCTTTGGAGGAGCAGGTAGATGTGGTTGTAACGTTCCACTATTGGAGCTAGTGGTTGGACATGGATGTATTGGATGATTGGAACTTACACTTCTTTATATAATAAGAGCCAACATGTTTCATGCATATGTTGTATTGCATTCCAACTATCTTGTTTACACTAAATGGCATATGTATTTACTTTCTTACACATGCATGTATGGACTATTATGTATGAGTATGTATGAATCTTTCTGAAATGTGTTGTTGGTTTAACCATCACTTTGGATTTCTAGCTAACTTGCTTTCGAGCTTGTGATGCATCTTCGCTCGTGTGTTCCCAACCCATCCGAGTACTATTATAGGTTGCCAAGGGGCGCACTCATCTCAACCCTCATGTGTTATAACCTCGCATTCACCTTCCTTGACTCATTATAGATGTCACACCCTTGCTACCAATAGAGTTATCTTACTTGCCTCTGTGTGAAATTGCAGTCAAGGCATTACCATACGACCCATTGTTGGGACTCCTACACCAAACGGTCTGAGGTATAATTGTGACTTCTTACCAGGTGATCCCTTGACACGTTGGCGGCTCCAGCACTATCAACAGTATTATCAGGAGATCCTCTTCAAATTAGTAACCTAATTGTTGTTGAAGCTGAAAAGTCTAGTGAAACCTGTGAGAGAGATGGTTGTCATCAAGAGAACATTTTTGAGATCAACAACAACAACTACCCTCAAACCATGCAGGATAAGGTTCAAGCTTCAAAATGTGATTCTACAATTATGGAAAGTTATGGGACCTGCTAAGGAGTCGAGTCACTTCAACTGATGGTTATGTTAGGATCTCGTGACTTTGGTAAGCCCCATGAACTAAATAAGATATGGTGTCTCTCACAAAATCTGTGTATATGCATAGTTTCATTCGATGTGGATTCCTGTGTAAAAAATGTTTGGTATTCCGAGTGTGATCTCTCAAATTTTAAAATTTTCACTTATGACCAAATTCATGAATCCGTTGCGAATCATTCATCATCATGAAAACCTCTCACATCAAACTTGGGTTTGGAATGTCCATCCATCATGAAGTCATGGAATTGTGAAGTTAATCATCTTCAAAACTATCTTTGCCCACAATAATCATACTTATCGAATTTCTCCCTTAATGGTCATCGCCTCGGACTCCTTGTGAATATTATATTGCAAATTCGTCCTCTCATCACACCAGAATTATCCCTATGTGATAATGAATAGAAAAGTTGTCACACAAATATTGTTCAAATGGATTTTTCTTTATTCATTGCAAACTGGGAATCTGATGTTTCAACTAGCTCATTTGACCAATTCTCTATCTCGGGTGATGTCATTTAGCTTATCATTTTCCCATCAGCACATCCAATGATGGTTTCTTCACACTCTTTGATCTTCATTCTTTAACATCTATCTATATAGATTTCCATCAAGTAGGCGAGACACTTTAGCCTTCGCTAATGGTTATGGAAGGTCCTCACTAGCTTGGCATGACTATTGAGAATGATCAGATCCATTTTCCCATACAAGATTCCCAGCGTGATCTGGTCTCTCGAATCAAAAATTCATCCTTTCAATGATCATGAGGGTTTCCTGACGACCATCATGAACTTTATGATCCAATGATTGAATGGATGGAACAATCTTACTTGGCAAGCTCTGTTGCAGGAAGAAGGTTTCAATCCCTCCTCGTGCTTGCTAAGAAGCTCGGTGTAGATGAGGACACATTCGCAAGAGGCTTATGAGGTGTGTTGAAAAATGGTTTTCGTCAAGAAGTTAAGCATGTTAATTGGATGAAAGTAGTGGTTGTGACATACCTCTCTTCCCACAGGCAAGACCTTCCTTGCCTTTTGCAATTTTTTCAAGTTTTTATATCTTATGTTCCACATCACCTTTTATCTGTTTTAACTATTCCTATCTTTGTGGATGTAGGTTGGGAATAATTAAGGTGGCTTCACTGGAAATTTCATTTTATGTGACCTTGACCTTCTAGCTATTAGGTTAGGAGTAGGATTAGTTGCATCATTAGATTTCCCTTTCTTGCATTCATTCTGCACTCATTTTTCATAGTTTTTCATTGTTTCCTTATTCTAATTCTACATCCTGTTTTCTTTAGTCATTTTGTTTTCTTGCCTTCCAATTTTGTTTCCTGGTTTTGTGTCTTATTTCTTTCTTATTTGTCTTGTTCCTTGTTGATTTTTTCCTTTTGTTTCCATTACACACCTAAGTGTTGTTCCTAGACATGTTTGCCTTCTGAGTGTGTATGTGGCTGAAGTTCAAAGAGTCTTTTGACACTTCAACATTTGGCCAGTCATATGTCTGACTTCATTGTAATTGGTTGTATCTTTTGGCCAATGAAGTTCTGATGGAAAATATGATCCACCCATAATGAGAGCTTAGTTCCAACCTTGAATTTGGGTCCAGTTTGGGAACCTCATGCCTATACTCAGTTTTCTACGTTGGTGTTTTCAAGCTTATCCAACTAGTAGAAATGGAGAAGGGGAAAAATATTAACAAGGAAACCTAAATCAAAGGTATTTATATGATTCTCTAAAGGAACAAGCTCTTTGTCTCTCAATAAGTTAGGACCCATCTTCTGCCCCAAAATAAATGAGTGTTGATACACAGTTCTCTTTCAAAAATAAATAAAGGCGAAAGAAGAGAAAGGCTTCTTGCGCGAAGAGGTGAAGCAGGGAACTCCACTGGTCTACTGTCTAGGCTTGCTGGAAGTGGAGAAATCCTTGTGTTCATTTGTGACTCCACTGGGGTACTCTCCAAGCCTGCTGGTAGCAGAGAAACACTAGAGATGAAAAACTATACTCTGAAAATCTTAAGCTCGTGAGCTAAAATGCACTTCCCAATTCGAAACATTGGGATCTCGCTAAATCTTATATTGTGTTTAAATGAGAAGTTAAAAAGGGGACCATGTTTGCCCATGGGGTAAGTGGGGAAGCTAAGTTAATCTGCAAGATGAATCAATACTCCCTGAAGGACCAAGGCCCTACACTAAAATGAACCAAGACAGAGAAGATGGTATTCAACAAGTGTGTCACCAAGTGTTGTAGCAGTTGCAACACCCTCCAAAATTTTGGCCTACACTTAAATTTCAGAGCCTACTATGGATCCTTTGATTGATCATTCCTATTTCACTTGTTGGTAAGATGATGATCACAATCTCCCCTCTTCGATCTTAAGATTCATTCACATTCTTATATGTATAGAGTATGTGTCATCATTGGGCATGGGGATTATCACTTGTGATGCAAAGGGAAGTTTGTTTTATTTCAAGAGTAAATTTTTGTGAGAATGGGTTATTCTAATCACATGTACATGTTTATCACTAATTCCACGCACTCTTTCATAAGTGTCGCCTTTATCCTCCCAGAGTCTATCGTCGAAGCTGCACTTGGCATAGGCTGCCACAAAGGTTGTTGCATTAAGCGAAGTATGTTTTTACATGTTTTGGATGGTCTATGTTGTATCACTAAGTGTTCAAGTGTGTGATCGTAGTCAATTTCTATCATTATTCACATTAGTTCCACTGATCCCACACTTAACCAAATTCTGGAGTTCCCCTAGCAACCTAGCCTCATCAAGCTTTCCTGAACTGTGCACTTCACATTTGCAACCCTCAAGATTTTCCCTTGCTGGCTGGAACTACACAATGCGTAGAAAGCCTAGCCTCCCTTGGCATCCAAAACTATGTAGTGGCTTCCTCTATTCTCCTTCCCTCAGCCGGAACCCAGAGTCTCCAAAAAATACATAGTTTTGTCCTTGAGGCATCCCAACTGCCTAGTCTGCCTTGCATCCTAAAACTGTGCAAATGTGTCCTCCCAGGGCCTCATCCTGCATCAATCACTGCCCACTTAAACTTCATAGATGTGTCCTCCTAGGGCCTCATCCCACAACAATCACTGCCCACTTAAACTGTGCAATTGTGTCTCTCAGTGGCCATGAAGAAGGATGACATGCTAGATGACTCTCAAGGAGTTGAGGAGAAAGATAAGAAGACCAAGGAACCCAAGGTATGATAGAATATTGGGACCACATGAAGACTCCATCTAAGGCATAACCCTTTGGAGGGTAGGTATGGAAAACAAAGCACATATTTTGAAATACACCTCTTAGTGTAGCATGAAGGACCTCTTATCATTTTCATATCATTATGCTTCAATGACATGCATGGTTGCAAGCACTGATAGTCATTCCATGTGTTTCCTCTAAGTTACTTTCTACCTTTCACTTGTTGGATCAATTGTCATCTATTGGCATGTTTGGTTTTTATGTCATGTTTGCGAACCTTTTGGGTGACCTTGAAGGTTGGTATTTGTGTATACAAGTTGTCCTAGCCATGTAAACACCTATCGCACACATACACAAAGTTTTAAGCATTGTCGCACAAGTGTCATCATGATCGTTCTAGGGTCTATCTCAAGTGTTGCACTTGTCGCTTTTAGTTATAGATAGTCTCACAGAGGGTAATACTTTGTCTTGTTGATCTGGTGGTCTAAGTTTTCATGTCGTCAAAGTATGCTAAGTGTGTGATCATAATGTCAACTCTCTCACAAGTTCACTTGCCTCCTACACTTAGCCATTTTCCTAAAAATTATTCTGACCAACCAACTCCATTTCACTAGACCCCGACTAAGCTATATCATGCAGTCTTATCCCTTAGCGATGCTTCTTTACTACTTGGAACTACACAGTGCACATAGACTGTCCTCCATGACAATTCCACTGCGCAATCCCGGAGTTGAGTAGCTTCCCTTCCTTCCTAGAATTGTGCAAAATCTATGTCAAGCCTGACCTGAACTGCACATTTCTCAGGATCAATCATCAGGCCTCTTCCATGACTACTAGAACCCCTCAAAGCATAGAGGCTTGAGCCTACTTTTCCTCCAATAACTGCGCAGAGGTGCCCCCCCACAGTCCTCCCTTAATTGGGATTCATTGCTCCCAAAAATTGTGAAGAACTGTCCTATCTAGTCCCTTTGCTGCCTGACCATGTCTTCGCTCAGAAAAATGTGTAGGCCTACCTCCCAGGGTCTCACCTTGTAGCTACCACTGATGATCTCAATTGCGCAATCCTACCTCCTAGTGGCCTTTGCGCATTTTTTCCCAACAGTGAAGACGGTGCTTAGAAGTTCCTCAGCCAAGCCTGAGTTGCACTATGCGTAGTCTCAGCGACTAGTCTCCCTCCCTATCACCTATAACTACATAATGCACAGTTACTGGGCCCTCTTTCTCAGCTTGTCATCTATCCTGGGCCTAGTTCGTGGATAATAGTGCATCATCTTAGACTAGGGAGTTTTTGGATTTGATGTCATCCCATCATGAGTGAATTGCAGGAACAGGTACATTTTTAGATCATGGTGAGACGATGAAGAAGGATAAGGAGGAGCGAACATGCTAGAAGACTCACTTATAGATGGACAGACAAATAAGCTTATCAAGCACAAGAAAAGGGAAGACATGCATGCAACCACCTCTCAAGACCAAATATCATTGAATACTCGACATCTTCAAGCTATGTGGAGGAGAAGAGAAATTGCATCCAAGAAAACATCCATCACTCAAAAACAACAATGACTTGACATTTGCCACCTCAAAAAGATAGTCCGTCTCAGCAGTGTCATGTCAAGTCGTTTCATGAGTTCTTAAAGGCCATATCACTATTATGGGCCATGTATATTGTAAATCAATGTAATGTAAAGTGGAAGTCCAATGGACACACATGAATATGAAGAGTCATGTCTTTTGAAAATTCATAGGAAGTTGAACGATCATGAGGGTAGTTGAAGAGTCACAATGGTCAAGCATCACATTTGGTTATATATACCCCCTCATTGTATGAGCAAACGACTTTTCATCGTGGATCCTCCCACAGAGCATAGATATTTTTTAGTCAGTCCTTTGAGGAGTGAGGAGTGGCTCCAATGTCCCACTATTGGGGCTAGTGATGTATGATGTACATATGTGTATTGGAACTTTTTCTTAAAAAAGAAGCTTGTTCAGGCCAACACATTTTCATGCATGTCTTGTGGATTTTTGGAAGACTATTCTTTCGACATTTGTAATTCATGTTTGTTTCACATGTACTAATATAGTTGAACTATTTCATTTGTTTTAGTACTTACCTTGTTGGGAATGTATTGTATTGGTTATCACTGTTGGCTCATCGTTGTGGAATACTCTGGAAGATACTAGACAGACCTTCCTTGCTTACTCTTATAATGACCGTCATATCTGTTGTGGACTAATTCACTCAATGGTGGACGGGTCTTCCCTTGTACTTTGGTTTTAACGATTTCCACATGTGGTGTGGACTATTCTGCCAGATGCAGGGTAGACCTTTCTGGTTCACATGTGTCTCTTCCTGGGTGGTACTATTACCTCTCACTTAGAGGCTCACTTTTCTCCCCCTTTTGGAGTAATATAACCTTGACACAATTACATTATGCACTCACCAGGCACACATACCTTGTTGTTTGAAGATACCAGTGTAACACTCTCATGTGATGACAACTAGAGCCAAAGTAGATCTTTGAGTATATGGAAACTAGGCCTTTATACTACATGGGACTCTTACACCAAACGGTGTGAGGTCTATTTGGGACTTCATATCGGGGAGATCCCCTTGGTTGACAGATTTAAAGCACCGTCAACACCTTTGCATCTATATATCTTAGATAGTTACTTATTCCTTAAGAGTCCTTCAAATTATTCCCAAGTCACTTCCTCTTCTTTGATACTGATTACATACTTAACATCTTCCCACAGGATATCTTCTTTTCATTTAAGACTAAAGGTAGCTATCTTTATTTCATATTTTTAGGGAAATCATGTAATATGAAAATATTCCTCATCTCAAGTAGACACGCTTCTACATCTTCTAATTTAATCAACTCACCATCAAAGGTAAGAGGCTTGGATTTCTTGAACTCCTCTGGTAATTACCCCCTCTCACTCCTCCTATGATGTTGGCAGTGATGATGATGATGTCTCCCTGAAGCAGAAGTAGAATAAAATCCACAAGTGCTAACTCTCCTCTTAGGTGTATCCAAGATCCTTCTGCTCTTCACTGTGTCATCTCTATTCATCCTGTACCCTTTCTGAGACCTTCTTCCATCGACAACATTCGTATTTTCTTCCTATATATACCCATGACTGATTCCCAGTTGTCCCTACTTCTGCAAATCTAAGAAACTCTGGAGGATGACTACATTAACCTCAACTTTCTTCTCTTGATCTTTAACAATCCTTTCTTGTGCCTCAATCAACCTTTCATTGTCTTCCTTGAAAATTACGATCTATGCCTTCAAGCTTCTGAATGCATCTACTAGATCAAGAGATTCTCCCTCCCCTTGCTACTCAATTGATCTCCCCCATCCCATCAATGTCTCTTTCGGTCGGTATGAAGAGTCATATGGATTGTACTCAACTATTATGCTCTTCATCTCTGGTCATCTATTATCCAAGAAACATGTCATGTTAGATAAACCAAATAGAAGACAATCAAAATCATACCTCAATGTATCTCAGGGGAGGCTATAGCATCACAAGTCAGTCTAGATTAGCACAATACATAATAATGTTAAGAACTTAAGTATCATGAAAGAAACTAAAATGAAAATAATCAATATTCACATGACCATAATGCATATAACAACAAATTAACTATGATGCATGAAAACCAATGCATGTGCATATGACCGCACAAATTAACTAGAATCTATCATCCATATAACCACAACAACAATAAAATAACTAGCATGTATATGACCACAATGCATATAACATAAATTAACCATCATGCATGCATGCCAAGCATACATACCTTTATAGAAACCTGTTTTTACCATGAGGTCCAATGTTGTAACCTCGCTCTAATACCACCATATAACATGCCACCCCACAACTACTTGTTTTTACAAGCTCACCAGGGTAAACATGAGCTGAGATTTACCATGCGTGACCCAAATTCCAAGATAATATTATGGAAATGGGGCTTAACTTTCCAACTTATCCAAATCTTACTGCAACACTCAAGGACACCTGGTCACATCTTTAACCCTTTGACTTCATTGGTGACCTCCTCCCTGAGTCTAGGCCACTCCTTAACTTAGTTCACAAACCAGACGCACACATAGAAGGAAGTTAGTGTAGATACATGCTTATAGCTATATGGATGACCCATCCTCCTAGTGGTTGTAGTTGTATGGATGACTTAGCCTCAGTGCAGTGAGGGCAGAGGATTCCTAGTTTCAAAATTTGGCTCTGTAAAACTTAAGCCAACAATCCTCAAACTGCCCAAATCCTTCCAAAACTTTGTCATTAACCTGTACAAGCCTACATGCACTCTTCTTACCTTTGTTCCTACTCAAAATTTTCAAATACATGATAATAATTTAGGCAAACACATTGTAAACATAATACCTATAGGCCATGAATGAACATTCTAGAGTTCATTGCTTCCTTAGTTCATCAAATGATCATAAAAAAGGCTTATTTATCTCTCATACTAGCTATAACAGAACACATATTATCCCAAGAATTCATATAATCATACAAATATAGCTTATCAAACTATGTACAAGATCCATAACAAGAGCAGATCACATACCAAGGGTATACCATGCTTGTAACCAACATTTAACTAGAATGAAGCCATGAGTAACCAATCATAAAATCAACATAATAACCAATACATGTGCCCATAGATCTCAATAAGAAATAACACATAATAAAATATGCATAAATCCAACCAATTCAGGGACTTCCACATACCACCCGACCATATATTGGGCTTAACAAAATCATTCTTCAATCCAATCACCCCCATTCCATATTCCAAACATGCATGTGGGATCACATGGGATAAACCAAAATAGAACCAACCATGGCTTATAGATGTTAAAAAAACTCAACCCTCAACCATAATGATTTCACCCAAGCTATTCCATAAATCACCAAAACCAAAACCAACTTGGATTCCTCTAACTTCCTCACCATACCCAGAGGAATTTTCTTGTCTCCACCCACCTGTCAAGGGCTCCCCGAATAAAACCATATCCACCCCCAACCATTGGGATTTTCTTGAGACCACCTCACCTAGATCCAAAATATTCTAGCAATCACAAGTTCAGCCAAGAAATAATCCCAACACATCGTGGCTATCTAGGAAATGGTGAGGAAAATTTGAACACACTATCAATCTAGGGAATCCCATGCCAATGACAATAAAATAATCATTAAACCTAATGCATTCACCATCCATTCAAATGTTTTCAAGGAAATCTGATCTAGGTGGATATTGGTGACCACCTGCCTATTCTACTTAGACCCCCAGTTAGTTTCATCTGTTTCCTTGGTCATTTTAGCATTTACTATCTTTAGCCATTTTCCGGGTCCTGAACTTTCGGAGCAGTTTTGACCCCCCTAAACGACGTATTTTTGGGGTCTGCGACAATCCCATAGCCATAGGGATGAGCATGTGGAAAAACATCTAATATTTAGAGATACCTTTCCAATAAGGCATATTACACACCAAGTGGAGATAATATGACCACGTTACGACCCCGAGAAGTTGGATGCCCAATTAACCCCAATGGGGCCCACAAACTCTTGGTGTTACATCTCCTGGGGTTAGGTTTTTGTTGTTTAGGTTATTCTCATGTTTTCCAATAATAAATAGTCCCTTGAGCCTCATTGTAACATAGTTTAGAGGCATGTAGCTGCCATATCTCTTCTCAAAGATAAGCTACCATCGCCCAAGCTATCTTATTTCCATTCTGTTTGTAAGCATAGTTCAATATTTTTCTATTAATGAAATGATGTGTTTTTCTACTGCATCTCTGTGTTTATGATTATATATGCAAGTTGTTGGGTTCCTATTTAAGTTCAGATTAGTGGTATCAGAGTGGTCTGCTCTTTCTCTTTTTTCCTTTGCATGTCCCCAACGAGGTTAGGGTATAAGGAGTTAGGGCTTGATATGGTTGAACCATTGCAAGATCAATCTTGCAAAACCCGATGACCTCCCGTGGCGGAAGCAAAGAAAGACGAGGGGGCAGGAGATCTTTTCAAAATGTTGCTCGAGGAAGCCCTAAGCAACAAAGGAACATGATGATGGATAACTTTTCCCAAATCCTTCGACGGCTACCCACAGGCGATGCATCTTCATCTAGCAGCCACTCTAGAGGCACCACTCCTTTTAAGTTACAAGTTAACATTGATATTCCCATATTCAAAGGCCTGCTAGATGTAGATGTCGTAGATAAATGGTTAAATCTATTGGAAAGACATTTTTCAGTTCATGACTTTTCCAATCAGGAAAATTTACTTTTGCACTTCTTAAAGTCGCCCCACATGTCAAGGATTGGTGGGAAACCTACTTCGAACAAAGGGATGAGAGTGAACTGTCCCTGTTTTCAGCTGCACCCACTTGGAATTTTTTCTTAGATGCCATCAAGGAAAAATATTACCTCATCGAGAGCTATGAAGACAAATACATAAAGTGGACCACACTACGACAAAGAAGGGAAGAAGATGTGCCAGAGTTCACAAATACTTTCCATACCCTTCACACAAAGCTAGGTATCAAGGATACTGAGCGGCATTTGGTGCTCAAGTACCACAACTGTCTACAGAAGTACATCCAGGATGAGATGGAGTTCCTAGACATTTCCTCGCTGGACACGACATATCGGTACGTTGCAAGATTGAGCAGAAGTTTAAACAGAAGAAGCAGGAATTTGAATCTATGAATCCAAATCAAGGAAAAGGCACCCGCAAACCATAAAACAAAGGACCAAGCCAAGGTGGAACTACCTAGGATAGCTCGTCAAAGCCGCAAGCAAAGAACAACACCTCGAAGACGATGAAGGACATGGGAAAATGGTGTGAGTTCCATAAGACCTCCACTCACAATACAAGTGAGTGTCAGGCGAAGTAGTCACCGATGGCTGAGCTGAAGGCTTTTGAATCTGATAGAGGTTTCGACTCTGAATAAAAAACCGATAGGGTAACTGACAAAGGGATGTAGATCATTGATACAGATCCCAGTGCCACTATGGCCACCACCAAGATCCATAAGATTAAGCCTGAAGATCCAGAGGAGGGGGAAAACCTCTTCCACTCATTGATGTGGGTGAAGGGTTCTCCGCTGCAGTTCATTGTCGACACCGGGAGCCAAAAGAACCTTATTTCAGTAGAGCTTGTGAAGCAGATGGACCTAAATTATATAACACATCCACAACTTTACATGATCAGGTGGCTTCACTAAGGACAAGATCTTCTTGTCAGTCAGCAATGTCGCCTTCCCTATAGCATCAAGCCCTTCACGGATGAGGTACTGTGTGATGTTTCTCCTCTTGAAGTTTATGATGTATTGTTAGGATAACCATAATTGTGAAAGCAACATGTTTTATATGAGTCTAGACCTCACTATGTGATTATTACTTTGGCTAATAAGTTGTACAGGATATTGGAGGTAGCCTCGCCTATCTCCATATCTTTGATCACTACAAAGCAATGCAGTAAGATTATTTCCTAGACCATGAAATTTGTTTTCCTTATGATTTTCCACTAAGGCAAGAAGAATGCTGTGGCCACAACTTCTAGGTAGGGCTCCTCTTCATAGCAGAAGAAGATGGACAAGGTTGTGGAGGAGTATAGGGATATTTTTGCATCATCCATAGGGGTACCTCTACACTATCAGGTCAAGCACTCCATAAATCTGACCCTAGGCACGTTGATGCCCAATGGACTGATCTATCGATGCTTTTTTCTGGAGAATGATGAGATCAAGAGGCAAACTTAGGAACTATTGAAGAAAGGGCACGACAGGCCAAGCTCATCACCTTGTGGGAGCCCAATTATATTGGTACAGAAGAAGGATGGGACCTGGAGGCTCCGTATTGACTATTGGGCACTGAACAAGATCACTGTCCGGAATAGGTACAATCTTGCAGATTGATGACCTTCTAGATCAACTCAAGGGGGCCAAATATTTCAAAAATATTGACTTGAAGTTAGGTTATCATCAGGTGCCCGTCGAACCCTCCGATGTGTGGAAGACTAACTTCAAATCCAAGGAGGGAATTTTCGAATGGTTGGTCATGCCATTTGGATTGACAAACACCCCTGCAACCTTCATGAGATTGATGGACGACATCTTGAGACCCTTCACCAATGAATTCATGGTGGTGTATTTATATGACATCTTGATCTTCAGTGAGAGTTGGGAAGAGCACCTCCACACTATTCGACAGGTCCTTCAAATCCTGTGCCAACTTGGAGAAATGCACCTTTGGCCTGACTGAGGTTCAATATCTGAGGTACATCATTAATGAGAAGAGTGTACATGAGGACCTATCCAAGATACAAGTCATTCGAGATTTGTCAGCCCCACCCACTCTAATAGAGCTCTACAAATTTTTGGGTCTTGCCAATTTCTACCATAGATTCGTGTTGGGGTTCTCTCATATCACTTGGCCTTTAAGTTAAGTCACCAGGGGTGGAGAGAAAGCAAAGTTTTTTTGGTCAGAAACCCAACAACAAGCATTCTCCGAGTTGAACAATCGCCTCTATTTTGCACCAGTTCTCACATTACCAGACCTGTAACAACCATTTGAGATTGAGACAGATGCCTTTGACTATGCTATTGGTGCAGTTCTTACTCATCATGGGCATCCAATGGCTTACCACAGTGACACACTTTCAAACACAGTACGAAAGTACCCCACTTACAACAAAGAAATGTATTCCATTGTGAAGGACTACCTATTTTGCGGTACAACAACCCCCCATTTCATAAAATTTTTAAACAAAATCATAATATGAAATGGGTCCCTTTTAAAGTAAACTTAGATGTGTAAATAAATTAGTATTAACCCATCATAAGAAAAACCCTTATGAAAAGGCTTAACGTAAACGAATTATTTTAAAAAAGCCTTTTGAAATAGAAATAAAGTGTGGCTTTAAAATATTATAAAATTCTTCGTTATTGCGATAAAGCAATTGCAAGATCGCATATCACAATAACAAAGGAAGCATGCACAAAGATACATTCATTCTCTCTGATCTGAAAAGCATATCGCAATCGGATATCGGAAAAGGTAAATGCCAAAGCAGCAATGTAATAGAACCTCTTAATTTCTCCGATGCGATAAAGCGTATCGCCATCAGTAATCGGCAATAACAAGTCAACAGATGATGGAAGGTAGACTTAAATCCTTCGATGCGATAAAGCATATCGCAATTAGCGAAATCGCATTGACACAACAATAAAGCCTGAATTCATTCCCTGATTGCGATGCATTAATGAGGTGCGTATCTCGAGAATATATCTAAAAGGTTTGCATGCATTATATCACCTTTCAGTGATTGGAGATTTTTAAAACAAGCATTAAAGCCTTTCCCTTCACGTTATCAATCCCCAATTTGCAATCTTCCTCTGTTTATCCATCAAACAAATCTAAGCCACGCTTGAATGAATCATTTGGCATATAAACGACATGATGGGCATTTAAAACCTCCTTTACCATGATTGACAATTTAAAAGGCTAATCAATGAAGTAGTTAAGGATAGATCTTTTCTTTAGATTTTACCCGCGGCAGTATTACTATAACCCATTATCACCTGCTGATCGGCATAAATTTTCTTTATCATACTGGTCTGTAGCAACATTTCTTTGTATCATGGTTTTTCCAATTGCTTATGGAGAATTCCACCGAAATCAAAATTTTGAAACAAATGGGAAAGAAATCAAAGAAATCCATAGCAGCGGCTCCTACAGCAACAGTTGAGCCAGCCAAGGATCCCGGACCAAGCAAAAAAGGGTTAATCTCAGACACTATGTGCCTCGGTCTTGGAAACACTAGCTGGGAGAGCATCTACAATCTAATAGAAGCAGAGAGCCTAAGGAAATACCAGAAGAAGCCACAACTGACTCAAGTAACAAATCGGAAGCATCCCTCAAAGATTTATCTTGTTCATATTTGCACAGCATAGTAGCACGAGAAAAAATTCTCCCATACACTAACGTAGTGAGATGGGTGGTAGAGGAAATTCCAGTTTCGAACAGAACATTTTGCACAGTTGACGGGAGGATATTTGGCTCATTTTAGCTTGATGATCTAAGGAAAATGTTGTTGAAAATAATACTAAGAGGGGGGGTGAATCAGTATTATCTAGTTCTTTTAACAAATCTTCCTTATTTACACTTTGAATTATTTTTGCATATCAGTACC
>APFE031190169.1:0-10882 GCA_000404065.3 Pinus taeda | reverse complement strand
TAAATTAATATTTTTGATAAGTAAAATAAAGTTGTTTATATAAATGACAATATTATTTGAATACAACCACTTTAGCAAGGGTCTCGAACTCTTAATTATAAAAATCCCAACGTATTAGAATGTGACATTACATCAGTATCATAAGGTTATGAAAATGGAAGGGGTCTTCATCATCATGGTTATTTATTTTATTAGGATTTTATAAAATAGTTTAATTTATTTTCAAACATCATGGTTGTAAATGGATTGTTAATTTTAATATTCAATATTATAAAATGAACAAAAAAAATTAGAGTTGATTCATTATAAAGAGCCATAATAAAATGACATATTCATGATATAAATGTGGAGTAAAACATCTAGATATCATTCTTTATTATTATTATTTTGATTATCTTTTTTACTTAACATTAAATTATTGTTTTCGTCAAAAAAAAATGTTTTGATATGAGAGAATATTCTAGTATAAACTATTATTCTTATTCAATACATTTAGGTAAAAACAAAATTGGTTACAATGTTTTAGGAAAACAAAGGCCCCTAAGTTTCATCTCTCATTCTTTTGGAGTTGAAATATTAACCCATTATTGTGATTTTCATCTACATTACTATAGTGAAAGGTATTCCACCACTTGCACTTAAAAAGAAAACATTGGAAATATGAGAAATCCACTTGCATGGTATCTTGTATATTTCCAACATAACTTAAATTTCTCTCAATTAGGTTTTGGTCATAGTGGATAGCTTTACTAAATTGTTCTAACACGAGCTCCACTCCATCGTCACACATAATTTGTCCATCATTGACATCCTTAATGAAAAAAGTGATGTCCATGTGACCACATAAATGGTAATGTTATCTCCACTTAAAGAAAATATAATATAGTATATATGGTGATCAACCTAAACATTTACATCAATGAGGGGATGTGCTACATCAAAGTGTTGTACTGTGTAAAGTAAGTTTTATCTCCTAGCAAAGCCCCACTTAAAACTTTAGGCTTAATCTAGGCTTGAGCTTAGGGTGTAATGTGATAGGGGAATATCGCATCATTATTGCATAATTAAGCTTTAGAAAATTCTTTATCACCACGAAAACCCATGTAGTACTCCACTCTAAATTAAATTTGGAAATAATACACATCAACAAGAGTAGCTACATTATTAAATGCACATCTCAATCAGGTGATATCTAGAAATGCTACAATATTATTAAGTTATAATACTTTGGGAAATCTCACCAAAGAAAAGTATATCACCACACCACATCAAGAACCATAAGTAAAAGGAATATAGTAAAGTACTAGCTTCTATCAATACATCGAGTATGTCTCCACCACACACTTTTCAAGAGGGGGCCATGTAGAACATCCTCTCCTAATGACAAGCCAATATCATTACGTTATCATACACAATATAAGTTAGGATGCTCCAAAAATTATGACACATGAAGTAGCAACCATCCATATGTCAAGGGATATATCCATCAAGCAAAGGTATGGAACTAGCATCAAACCACTAAATAACCATCAACCATGACCATCTACCATAGAGAAGTAAATCTCCTCCATCAAAATATATCCATAAAATAATCCATTTTTAAGAAGAGAAGAGGCTCCATGAAGGTGTGTACCCCCAAATCCATCAAAGTTCTCCATATGTACTAGTTTCAAACCCCATCAATGCAATGAAAATCATAAGGCGAAACCTAAGTTTGTTAGATCAAAGATCATAATGGGAGGGCAGGGGGGAGGGGGTTTGATTCAGTGTAGTGGCAAGTTTATCATTTCAATAAAAAAATTCAATAGGCAATTATGTAGTGATTTACCATAACCATTTGCATCATATCAATAAATAGAACAATGCATCAAGAAGCCATCATAACATAACAATGCATCAAGAAGTCATCATCAAATTAACAATGTATGAAGAATTCATCATATCAACACAAGAGGAAAAAAGTTCTTATGTGGAATCCTTAAGGTAAAAAACCACAATTTCTTCTTCTTCTTATTTTTCAATTCATTACGTAGATTTGTAGGCACCAACCTGTCGAAGGCACCCACCCCCAAGATATGCAAGCAACCACTTGCAGTAGGCTACAAACTAATTGAAGAACCAACCCCGAAAATGTGCAAGAAAATATTTGTTATAGGTTTTATAACCTAATTGAGACACCAATGTTAATGATGAGAAATATTTGACTTGTTGTAGGCTTCAACTTGATTGAGGCACCCACCTCCTTCTTCAACTTCTTGTGGACCTCTTTTCATAATATTTCAAACTAGATCCACTTGTTCTTCAATCAATATAAGTCTTCAAATTGATCATACTACTATTGTTATAATGTTGTCATCGACCTGTCATAGCCTATCCATAATCTGTTCCAACTTATTCATCAATCTGGTCACATAAAACCCTGCTTGAAACATGGTATTGCCATATACCCAACATCAACTACAACCTGCTCATAAGATCCCAAGATTAATAACATTGATTCTGAACATCAAAAATACATCATTAATAATTTTCATCCCTCTAGGACCAATCACTATTGAACCATCCAAAACCATATAAAACTATATAAAAGTTATACAAAAATTAATTAACCTACAGAATGACATAATCCAGGCACATTCTACAAAATAACACTTATGGCTTCTACAAAATGACTAACTATTCAACAAAATGGTTAAATCCATTATGCCAATAAGCCATAAAAAAATTGACTAAGTCCAATCAGACTCAAACCCATGACCTTCACTGAAAAAACCATAACATATAACCAATTTACCTACCCATTGAGTCGTGACATGTGAAGGAGAAATATTTTACATATTCAAATTGTGACGCCCAAGACCAAAATTGGATATCGATCCTTCGCATGACCTTTCACCAACACAATATATACAAACGTCTGAAGGCTCAAACTCTCCACCAGTCACATAACAGATTAACCGTGTCGTCACTACCTAACTTCACCTCAGGCTCGATCATCGAACTCTTCACTAATTGAATGTATGTTCAATTGGAGTCAAAACATATATATATGTGTGTGTGTGTGTGTGTGTGTGTGTGTGTGTGTGTGTGTGTGTGTTGTTGGGGCTTTGAGCGCTGACCTTTAGGTCAACCTCGGGGCTGACCAGAGCTCATTGTGACCTTTGTTGAAACATGATGTTGCCCGTAATCTAGGGCTTAACCTTTTCATGCGACCATAACGATGTGACCTCAGAATTGGTGCTTAGCCCCTTTCCTTAGGAAATTTGACCATACCATGTGACCCTATCCTAGGGTCCATGGTCGCTAGCATGGTGACATCAACATGATGTCATCATGTGACATGGCATCTTGTGAGGGGTTTCATGTGTCATCAATTTTCAGACTGTTTGACTAATTGAAAAATTCCATTTCGACATGCCACGTGGTAGTCCCTGGAGATGCCACATCATCTTGTAGACACACCTCATCCAACATGATTGTGCCACGTCATATTTGCTGCCACATTATCCTTCCATCGTGTCCATCAGGTTAGAATTGTCCTTAAACTCCATGCATGTTGTTTCCCTGAAATTGATCTAAGCAGTCAGATTAGATCAACCTTTGTCATCGGCTCTTATCAGGCGCTAGACTAATTATTAACCCTCATGTAGTTATGCACCTGATACCCAATCTGAGTCATTGCTTCGAACCTTTTTCCACCGTTGGATCATATTCAGTGCAAAAGGATGCTCTACCTTTAATGTGTTAAACTACATGTAAGTTTGGTCGTGATTTACCATAATTTGAAACACTGGCCCATGTATTTGCCTAGAATATATGCATTGTTTAATAAATTTATTGTTTGTGGGTTTGGCCTTATAGCTTAGGCCTTTAACTAATGCTAAAATTCAAATGGCCATAACTTCTCATCCAGGATGAGTTTTTCAAGTGGGATATATCATTGGAAAGGTATTGATGAGGACTATCTAAACATATTATCCATAGGCTCATTATGACATCTTAATCTCATGAAAAACTTAATAAAATTCATTTCTATTTGACTTGTCTTCATGAGGGCATGCAAGGGATCCATATATCATACTACTTCCTTTGATTCAAGAATGATATTGTAGTTTCCTTGGACATCCCCTTTGACATCAATGACACTTGTTGCCATCAATGACACTTGTTGCCATAAATTACACTTGTTATCATCAATGGCAACATTATGAGCAACAATATCCCCTTTTGTCATTGATGGCAATCCCATTGGACATTGATGAAAATAGGCCAAGCTCCCTTTGAAATACTATGGAGGGACCCCCCTATGAAGATTCCTCTTTCTTTCTCCTTCAATGTTTATCAATTAATGTATGCATTCTCTCCTCCAATATTTCTACTCAATGTCTATTAGTATCTCCTACTCAAGGTTTGCCAATGTTTGCATTTTCTGCCCCTTTGACATCAATGGCGAAGGGACATGGTTGTTTGCCAACACTTCTATAACTGTGTGTAGGCCTTATCATGTGATAAGTGGAGTCTCCCCCTGAGACCATCCTATCATTCTTAATTTGCAAATTCTTGTCAATACTTTCCAATAGTAACTAAACTTTCTTGTGGACCTAACAGAGTCTCCCCCTGAGACCATGTTGCCAATGCTTTTCCAATTCTTCTTATACTTTCTAGTGGACCTGATAGAGTCCCCTCCTGAAACCATTCTTCCTAATTAATAACATCTCCCCTTGTCAATATGATTTCATCTACTATTACATATTTCCATTTGTCTTTACATTATACATCTGAGATATCATCATCAAGTCTTATTGGTCAATTCTCCCCCTATCATCATTCTTGTGCTACCCTCATATCAAAGTGATCATTCTACTTGCTTAGAATTGTTTCTTCAAGTTTTAATTCAACAAGTTATGATATTTAAGAAGCCTTTACTAAGGGATTAGATCTAACCTTGGTTCTTCTTGTCTCATCCTCCAACTTATAATGTTGTTTCTTAGATTAAAAGTGAGTCCTTCTCTCTTGTACCATCTCAAGTTGAGTCTGCAATCATGTGTTATGTGTCCTTCACTTTGACATATATAACATACAATATAGTGCTTCAATATTTGTGGAAATGGATGATGTTTTCTTTCAACTTGGTCCATATGGCTTATTCTGGGTACCTGATCTTAACCTCTATACCTGACCATATCATAAGTTTTGCAATCTTGCGCTTTGTGGCTAAATTTTGTGCATGAAAAAAAATAACTAAAGAACTTATTTTGATACTTGTAGTTATAAGGTGATCTTGATATTTTGAAATTGTTCCTTGGAGGAGCTTCATTCATTCACTGGTTTCCAACACCTATTTCATTGTTGTTTGTGGATTCTTTTTGAACATTTTCTGTCATGGGGGCTTTCCTTCTTTCATTTTGGTTCCTTTCCTTTTGTGAATTGAATGCACCTTGCTTCTTCCTGAAATCATCTTTAGAATCATTGAAATGAACATGTTTGGGTTGATTCATCATTTTCTTAGGATCTTCAAGAGATTTTTTATTGGATGTAATGAATGTTTGATTGAGCTTCTTGGGATGACCTTCATTCGATGTGTTTGGAATACCTTTATTATTGGATGTATCATAAATTCCTTGATAACTAAGACATATTTTGATGGGAGGAGACCTTTGCATGCTGAGAATGTGATATACAGATTTGATCCCTTTATGAAGCTTTAAGTTGTGTTTGAGCTGCTTTAATTCTATTTTCAAAAGCACAAGTTCTTCTTCTAATCTTTCACAAAGTTCTTCCTTCTCAATAAATTATTCTAACAAAAACTCCTTTATCCTTTTAGCTTCCTCTAGTTCAACCTTGAGGGCAAGGATGGTCTCCTCATTCAAATATTTGTCTTGAATTTGTTGCATTAATTGACTTTCCCTTTGTCTAAGAGTTCTTATTTCCTACAAGGAACTTTTAAGTTCTCCTTCATAATCTATTTCCACTTTAGGTTCTTTTGTTTCAACAATGAACAATATTTCACCTCTTTCATCATCAATAACACTTGCATTGCTTTCGTAATCACTTTCTTCTTTTGAGTATAAATTCTTCTTATTATCACCTCACTTCTTCTTTTGATTCTTAGACTTGAATCTTGGCTCATCATCACTATCATTCATTTTTTCATAAGAACATTTGGAAGCATAATGACCTATTCTTCTACATTCAAAATACTTGAAAGGAAGCTTACCTTTGAACTTTATTTTTCCTCTTTTCAACTTTTGGACAAACTTGGATTCTTCTTCATCAAAAATAAAGTATGTCCTTCTTTGGCTGCCTGGAATGTGGCTTCCTTGATTCCCAATTTGTGCTCCTTTATCCTTAGTTCATATTTCAAGAGTGTTCCATGAAGTACATCCATAATTAATTTATCTACATCTGTCAATTCTTTAATGCCTAATACTTTGGTATTGATTCTTGATGGAAAAGATCTCAATAATTTTCGAACAACAACACCATGTTTGATTTCTTCACTTGCGCTTGCAATAAAATTGACAATCCTATCTACTCAAAGAAAATATAAAGCAATATCCTCATCTTCTTCCATTTTCAAACTTTTGAATTAGGCCCTAAAAGATTGTAGCCTGGCTTCTTTTACCTTTATGTCCCCTTAGTAACAAGTTTTAAGCTTATTTCATACATCATGAGCCGATTTGCACTGCATTACTTTGAAAAATTATGAATTTGTCAAACTACTCAAGATAGAATGATCAACTTGTGCATTTAATGTATAAAGTGCTTTACCAACTATATTCATAGAAGGAGTATCAAGAACTTTGTATTCAGTTTCTACAATTTCCCAAACATTAACTCCCAAGGAAACGAGATGTCTCCATTTTGATATTCCAAAAAGCATAGTAGATCCATCAAACATTGAAGGCTTGCCTGTTGCTCTAATCGTGGCCATGTTTTTTTGGAAATAAATCTTATATTATTTAAGAGTTACAAAAGACACATGCTATGATACCACTTGTGAGACCAAATGTCACACTGAGAGGGGATGCAAATCAATGTAGTGGAAATTTTACCATTTCAATACATTTTATCAATAGGCAATTATTTAGCAATGTACCATAACCATTTTCAACATATCAATAAATAGAACAATGCATCAAGAAGCCATCATATCAACAAAAGAGGACACAAGTTTTTACTTGGAAACCATTATGGGATAAAACCACAATTGTTCTCCTTCTTCTTCAATAATTTACATATATTTGCAAGCATTGACTTGTTGGAGGCACCCACCCCCAAGATATGCAATAAACTACTTGCAGTAGGCTACAACCTGTTTGAGGCACTAACCTAAAAAATGTGCAAGAAACTACTCGTTATAGGCTACAACCTAATTGAGGAACCAACTTCAATGATGAGCAAGCTTCAACTTGTTGTAGATTTTGACATGATTGAGGTACCAACCTCAATGGAGGCACCCACTTCCTTATTCAACTTCTTGTGGACCTCTTCTCATAATGTTTCAAATTGGATCCACTTGTTCTTCAATTAATATTATTCTTCAAACTGATCAAACTGTTTTTTTTTATAATGTTGCCATCAACCTATCATATCCTTTCCATACTCTACTCCAACCTATTTACTAATCTGATCACATAAAACCCTTCTCAAAACCTATTCTTTCCATATACCCACCATTAACTACAAATTTCTCATAAGCTCCAAAAACACATAACATTAATTTTGAAAATCACAAATACATCATCAATATTTTTCATACCTCTAGGACTGACCATCATTGAACCTTGATCATCATGCTTCTTCCATAATCCAATTTGGCCTTAAAATGAGCCCCAAAACCATATAGAGTTATATAAAGGTTATGCAAAAAGTAATAAATCTATAGAATGGCATAATCTAGGCACATTCTACAAAATGACTTACTATTCAACAAAATGGTTAAATTTGGCATGTCAATAACCCATAAAAAAAGTTGACTGAGTCTCACCGAAGTAGAACCCACGACCTTCATTGAACAAACCATACCATATAACCAACCCGCCCGCTAAGTAGTGACCAGTGAGGGGGATGTATTTTATATATTCAAATAGTGATACCCAAGAACAAAAATGGATATCAAACTTCACATAACCTTTCACCAACACAATATATACAAACATCTGAAGGCTTGAACTCTTCACTGGTCACATAATAGATTAACCTTGTCGTCACTATAGAACTTCACATCGAGCTCGATCACCAAACTCTTCTTTGATTGAATGTATGTTTAATTGGAGTCTCAAAACTTATATATATGTATTGATGTGGTCCTAGGGGGCTGACCTCGAGGTCAACCAAATATCAATGTGATCTTTGTTCAAACACGATGCTGCTCGTAATTTGGGGCTTGACTTTTTCATGAGACCATAACCATGTGACCTTGAAATTAGTGCTCATCTGCTTTCCTTAGGCAATGTGACCATGCCATGTGAGCCTATTGAGGGGTCCATGGTCGCATGATGACATCATCATTCCATGTGGCATCCAATGAGGGGTGCCATGTGTCACCCATTTTAATACCATTTCAGCAACCAAAAACTACCATTTGGACCTACCACGTGACAATACCTAGAGGTGCCACATCATCCTACAAATGTTACCTCATCCAACCAAAATACGCCACATCATCTTGTGATCATGTCCATTGGGTTGGAAATCATCCTTAAACTCCATGCACGTTGTTTACTAGATATTGATCTGAGTTATAAGATTAGATCAACCTCTGTCGACAAATCGTATCATGCACTAGACTAGTTGTTAACCCTCGTGCAATTGTGTGCCTGATACCCGATTTGAGTCAATGCTTCGAACCTTTTTCACCGTTGGGTCATATCGGGTGTAGAAATATGCTCTATATTTAATGTTTTAAACTTTGTGCAAGTTTGGCCATGATTTTCCATAGGTTGAAACATTAAACCATGGATCCACCAAGAAGATGCACATTATTTAACAAGTTTGATGTTTATGGGTTTGGCCCTATAGTTTAGGCCCTTAACTAATAGTGATATTCAAATGGGAATAACTTCTCACCCTAGAGGATTTTTTCATATTGGGATATACCACTAGGAAGAACTCAACGAGGGTTATCTAACCATACTATCGGTAGGCTCACTAGGACATCGTAATCTCATTGAAAACTCGATAAAATGCATACATCTTTGAATTATATTTGTACACAGACCCCCTTATCCATAGGAATGTGTTCACTATGCTAACTCAACTCCCTAGGTACAGTTAGGGAATGGGATAAAAAAAAAATGTCTTTCTTCCAAATTTCGGGGACTTAATTTGGATGTCATCATCATACTAGTCTCAACAAGAACTTTCCGGTGACATAAATTTTGTCCCAATAAAACTCCAAGACTACAAGTTATGGTCCTTTAAATTCTTATAATTCAATGTTTCCACCTCACTTTTCCTGCTACATGCCACCCACATAGCATGTTGCTACACTACCACATGGTGGTGGGATTTTATGGGTTTAATGGAACATAACTATGTGGTTTTCCTTGAAACCATTTACGCCTTTACCACAATGTTCACACACTTTCATGCTAGACTCACCCCACTTGAAGTTCGTCGCCATCTAACAGACGAAAACAAATGACATGATCGACATCAGAAAATAAAAGCGCTAACCCTCCCTCTCGATGACATTGAGGGGTGGGGGCTCCACTATTTTAGTTTTGTTCATAGATCTAGGATAGAAATCCAACAATCCACCATCCTTCTACTCATCCAACTATCCTCTTCCAATAGTGCCATCCCCTCCCTTCGTTGACATCATGGGGGGGTTGCACTATTTTTGTTGACCATCAATTTCATAGATCAATCTCCACCGTTCATTTGAGTCTGGCTTCTGTCCTTGGCCATGATACGTGGTTACATGAATCAATTGCATGCCTCCCATGGTATAGGCCTCCATTTTAGCACATGCATAGGGTCGAGCCCCAACCTATGGTTATGTGTGAACCATAAACATTTTGTGTTCATTATGTGTGTGTGTGTGTGTTTTACATATAATTTAGATTTTGGTACATCATTGTGTGGTTCTAACTCGCTTCTACACAAGCTTGTGGTTATCCACTGAATACATTACGCAAGTATTCTATAAAGGTGTCAAATAATTCAACTCACTTCCAACATTAGAAACCATTCACTCACACACCTATTCTCATTCAGAATTAGGAGCCTATCATTTTGTTCCAAGGTATATGAGCTCATAGTTGTAGTGCACAACTCATATGCATGTTCATATGCCCTAAGACTCGTTCAATCCCATGGAAAAGTTTGATGGTTGTCAAACAAGTTGTGAGAGAGTCCCCATGTTATAATCCCTTTTCCATGTACAGGAGAGGACCCATTTGAACCTCCTTACCATTAGACAATTGAGTTGAACTTAACACTAAAAATTTGTTATCATTTTAAGCATGTGAACCACACAAAAGGCTACAAGCGATTTGGCTTAATTTGACACAAGTGTACCAGTGCATGTTTGCACTCTTTCTTCATTCTAAAGAATTAATGTATTCTTGAATGACACTCATCTATTATGCTAAGATATTCCTCCATTTCGAACAATCAATTTAGTATCCTTTATTTACTGAATGACCAGGGAGCCCAAATTTACCCCTTAGTGTTCTCTTGTTTTAAATACCGATTGGAGAAGACATAACACTTCCAACACTTGGTTAATAGTAAACCAAGGAAACTAGGATATATACTCTCTCTATCATGATATTATATAATGCAAGTATATTTGTAAGGATATTATTAGACTATTGTAACTAATTCAACAAGATTGTCATTCCACTTGTGGCAATAGCCTCTGCCATGGTAA